>CM060343.1:38245295-38250295 GCA_030674155.1 Stramonita haemastoma
CGACACACTGACAGACAGTAAAAAGCCCCATTGATACCTGACTTACAACCTCCCCACCTGACTAACTCTGACAGAACTGCTCTTCACCTACACCTTTATCAGTCTGTTTTCAGAACCCAGTCCTAGTGTTGCTGTTATCTTGTCTGACCCAGGAGGTGTGTCTGCACACGTCATCATGCACAAACAAACAGCTTGTACTAATATCTGTGTCTGGTGACTGATCAAAAACAAGGACATGTGATAACAGACAGTGAGGAGGGTTGTACAATTCAGTGACAGCACCGCTGATAATCACAGCTATAAATGTCTTTGGGCCTGTCACAGTGATCTGATGAAGCCAAGCAGTACAAGCTGTCTGGTCATCTTCAGAGTTCAGCTCTGCGTGAGACAGCCGTCACTTCACAGTATATACAGCCTTCACAGTACAGCTGGACAGAAGACAGCTGTCTCTTCACAGTGTATACATCTTTCACAGTACAGCTGGACAGAAGATAACTGTCACTTCACAGTGTATACAGCTTTCACAGCGCAGTTCACAGTGACTACCACGACCACAGCTGTCCACCAACCAGACACTTCTTTGAGAAAAACAGGTAGGTGGTCTAGACGGGGGCATGGTCACCCAGATTTTTACCAAATACATTTTGCAGATACATTACTTTGTTATATCTGTTTTATTTAGAAACCATTCATCTTTAGTGTGCTGCACTTTGTCATTTGCAAAAGCAGATAATTCTTTAGATACCAGCCTTCAAGTGGGGTTTGTGTGGTGCTGACCACGCTGACAATGGCGACCCAGGGCTGAGTGAAATGACAGTTGGTCACTCTCCTTCTTGACCCGTAAAGAAGGACTGCTCCTTTTGAAACCTGGAAAGAATGAGCACATCCCTTTCTTTCAAATACAAAAGGCAGATTGTTTACGGAGTGCACTTTAGTTTTCTTTTCACTTTCAAGTCTTATTGTGTATATGTGTGACTAGTGTCATACAGTTTTATGGTTTGAAGAAAACTATGTCTAGTGATAAAAAGCATGGACCTTCAAAGCCCCAATGTTGAGGAAATAGGTACACACAGAAGCAGAGGGCTGAGAGCGAGGGCAGAAGATCCAGTGGTGTAGGTGGAAATACGGAAAGGTCAAGTTTTGGAACAAGTGAAACAGCAGAGTGTAGCACTCGATCAGAACAAAACCTGCACCAGCAGGATGTGTGCACACTTATCTTAGCTTGTAGCAGTGAGGAGTGTGACAGTGAGGGATAAAATCAGGCAGTGAGTGTGACAGTGAGGGAGAAAAATCAGGCAGTGACTGTGATAGTGAGGGAGAAAAATCAGACAGTGAATGCGACAGTGAGGGAGAACAATCAAGCAGTGAGTGTGATAGTGAGGGAGAAAAATCAGACAGTGAGTGTGAAGACAGTGAGGAAAGTGGTGATACACATGTGACTGTGGAAACACCAGCAGGGAACAGAATAGATGACAGAAAAACTCTAGGTGACAAAATTTCAGTGAAAAGTTTGTCAAAAATGAGCATGTTTACACATTAAAATCAACTTATTTTCTTTCAGTATTAACATATTATCACTAAGATATGTCACACATTTTGTTATATTATGCCTATAGTGTGTACTGCATTCTAGTGATTTTGTTTGATATTGACAAAGATATGGACCATTTAGTAGATATTTGTTGCTATTTTTTGGACAAGAATGTGGGATTCATTTTAGACAAACTTGAGATCATAGGATAAAGAACCCAATTCATGTTATAGCCACCCCATTTTTTATTATGTGTTCAAAATATTGTACTTCAACCTTTTTTGTATTGGAACAGTCAGTCATGCAAAATATGAATTTATTTGCTCTTCTGCTTCACTTATTTTTTTAAATTAAACTTTATAGACTTTTCGGTTGATTAAAAGAACTAATCATACCCAAGTAAATTAAGACACCTCATATAACTTTTGACAAAGTCGTACGATTGTAGCTCAATTGGTTACTGAACAGTGTGTTAAGAAACTTTGTGTATCGGATTTTGGGTGACCATATTAACTCACCCGACCAGAAAACAAAAGATCTATTAGGAAAAGTTCGGTGGTTTGATCCAGAAATATGTTTGTACATTGTCTGAGTGGCTCATTAACCCTATTAAGTCCCCCACCGGGAATTGCAGGGATTGAATAGTTGTCCACTTGAATCTGGAACCCGAATCTGCTGGGATTTACATACAGTAGATTCTCATCACGCTGTGACCATCACTAATTGCTAAAACATGCTAAAGCTCTATCAGGATAAAAGTAGAAATCTTGCTGAGAGTCTGGAAGTAGTTATAACTGCTGGTATGTACTTAGAAGGAGGAAAAGGCAAGGAAGCATGTGTGCCTTACCTGATTTCGTCAGGGAATGCGAAATCTAAGAGCAGTTTGGGTTCAGAGATATGTAATGCAAGAGGGTGAAGGAATTGAGAAACATTTTATCTATCTATCTATCTATCTATCTATCTATCTATCTATCTATCTATCTATCTATCTATCTATCTATCTATCTATCTATCTATCTATCTATCTATCTATTTCTTTACCACTTTATCTTTCTATCCTTCTATTTACCTTCCTCCCTCCCTCCCTCCCTACCTACCAGCCTACCTACCTACCTACCTACCTACCTACCTACCTACCTACCTACCTACCTACCAACCTACCTACCTACCTACCTACCTACCTACCTACCTACCTACCTACCTACCTACCTACCTATCTAGCGATCTGTTTGTCTCCCTGCCTGCCTGCTTGTCTGCCTGCCTGCCTGTCTGTGTGACTGTCTGTCTACCCTGTTTGTCTGTCTTTTGTATGTTTGTAAGTCTTTCTGTGTGTCTGCTTGTTTGTCCGTCTGTCTAGTTAGCTATCTGCCAGTGGTTGTTCAGGAAAAACGGCGTTTAATCATTAGTGTATGTGTACACTGGTGGTAAGAGTGGAAATATCACTGATGCACTGCTGTGTGTTGCAGACCTCTAAGCAGCTCCTCCACACGTCCTCTACAATGGCCACAGAAGACAGTGGACAGAGCATCAACACCTGTGCCATATGTCTGGGTGACTACAGGGACCCCCGGTTCCTTCCCTGCTACCACACCTTCTGTGCTTCATGTGTACAAGACGTTGCTGACAGTCACTCTGGAAGTGATTTTCCCTTGCCCTGCGTGCAGGAAGATGACCTCCCTGTCTCCTGGAGGAGTTGCCTCCCTGACAAAGAATTACTACATCCAGCAGAAGCCAAGTCACAAGAACTTGTGTAAGATTCATGATGAAAAGAATATGGAGTTTTACTGTGTGCCATGTGATCAAGCACTATGTATAAACTGTAAACTAACCAGCCATGAAGGACATAAATCAGAAGACCTGGATACTGCAATTTCTGAAAAACAAACAGAGCTGAAATCTGACCAGCAACGTCTGCAGGGTGCTATGTCTGACGTAACAAAAACCATGACGTCACTGCAGACAGAAAGACAAGATCTGGAGAAGAAGAGAGCAGCACTGGAGAAAAACATTCATAACCGTCACGCCACCATAGTGGCTGCTGCTGACAGAGATAGAGACAAAGTGCTGAAGTCACTGTTGTCTGTGCACACAGACCAGGACAGTGGCGTTGTCCGTGATATTGAACAGCAAGAAGGCCACAAGGCAGAGTTGTCCAGTCTTCTCCAACAACTGGACAATGCCCTCACCTCAAGTATCGCCACTGACATCATCAATGTTGCCATAGAGATGAGAAGTGGGCGTGGCAGTCAGGCAGCAATAGATGAAATAACGTCACCAGTAGAAAGACCATTCCAAAGACCTGTTCTAAGGTGTGACTTCAACACTGACAAGGTGACAAAGGAGATAGAGAAGTACATGGGCAAGGTGATTCAGAAAGAGATGAAGGAGAGAGTGGGTGAAGTAAAGGTGACAGAGTGTTTTCAGTGTGCACAGGACCCAGATGTGCATGTGTTTTCTTTGTGTCATGTTGATGGAGATGCCCCCAGAGTGTGGGTGTCATATGAACAGTGTGGGATGAAGAAGGATGCTCCAGTCAAAGTATTTACAGAGACAGGGAAATGTGTGTGCACTGATAACAAGGTAGGCAAAGTGTCCTACAAGCGTTATGCTAAAGGATATAGGATGTATCCTATTCCACAGTCAGGCAGGTTTAGAACTTTCTGTAAAGCACCAACTACTGCACACCTCTCTCTGAACAACAAACGGTCAGGACAGGCATACATTGAAAGAATCACAGTGACATCCACAGACCCATTCAAGTCAGAATCCAAAACAGAGTTCACAATCCAGGTGGGCCCTCACCGTGCATTTGACATGGACAACACAGAGCAGTATTTTGCTGTGGTGGAGGAATCCAAAGAGTCCACACCCCGGCGCAGTGTCCATTTGTACCGACGGTCAGTGGAGAAGGCAGTCAGCACGTACACCCCTCCTACAGAAGAGTGCAGGCCCTCAGATGTCTGTTTTTACAAACTGGGCAGGGAGAATGTTCTTCTTGTTACAGACGAGGGAACAGATTCTATCCACGTTGTCAAAATCAGTGGAGACACTATGCACTTTGCTGGGTACCTGAGTGCTGGTTGTCCCTCTCTTGTTCAACCCACAGCAATAACGGTGGATGTGCATGACCGCCTGTGGGTTGCGTGCAGGGGAGGGAGTGTTTTGAAGATGGAAAGGATTGGCTAATTGTGTGCTGTCTGTCTTCAATTTTAGGTCTGTTCACTTAATGTGTTATTAGACGGGTAGAGTGGGGGGGAAGGGGGGCGGGGTAATGAGATCATAGATGAAGGCTACAAAATAAAGAGATTCGTTTACTAGGGAAAAAATTCAAGATACTGATGTCAAACATTACCCCAAAAAAGCAAAAATAATGCAACAAAACACAAAAAGAACAAACCTCAGAATCACCAAAACCAATGCTAAGGGCATACCCTGAACATTTGTGAATCATTCTGATATCAATACTGTA
>CM060343.1:38270295-38272795 GCA_030674155.1 Stramonita haemastoma
CCACGAAATGAGTCCCTTAGAACATAACCCAATTGTGACGCTCCACCACAAAATGAGTCGCTTAACACATTATCAAATTTTTCACTAGGAGCCACTAAAGGCAGATGGGGTCAAGTTGTCAATTTTTAGATTTTGACTGATTATCAAACTATATCTGTTCATTCTCACAACATGTTACAAAAAATCAACTTGGCTGTTTTCCATTTTGTGACATCCTGCAGTCTATCATTTCAATTTGTAATAACTTTGCAGAGAATTGTCTGACTTTCAATCTTTTTTTGCATTGGATAGCCCTTTTATTGCAAATTATAACTTGTTATCATCTAAAATTTGACCTCTGGTGCAATGCGACTGCTTACAGGGTGGAGCATCACAATTTTTGGGCTAGGAGCCATTAAAGGCAGATAAGGGTGAAGTTGTTAATTTTGAGATTTTAATTGACTACAAAACTATATCAGCTTATCTACCTTATACTGAAATATTAAGGCATACTTTTTATCCCTTTTGCTTTTATATGTGTTTTGAATCTGGTTTTTTGTATTAGATAGCCCTTTTATTGCAAGTTAATAACTTGTCAATTAGTAAAACTTGACCTCTTGTGCGATGCCACTCCTTATATGTGACGCTCCACCACATAAGAAGTCGCATTGCACCAGAGGCCAATTTTTAGATATTGACATGCTGCTAGTCATGAGTGTTGTAGTGTGGAGGTATCACTGGTGCACTGCTGTGTGTTGCAGACCTCTGAGCAGCTCTTCCACACGTCCCCTACAATGGCCACAAGAGGCAGTGGACAGGGCGTCAACACCTGTGCCATATGTCTGGGTGACTACAGGGACCCCAGGTTCCTTCCCTGCCACCACACCTTCTGTGCTTCATGTGTACAAGACGTTGCTGACAGTCACTCTGGAAGTGATTTCCCTTGCCCTGCGTGCAGGAAGATGACCTCCCTGTCTCCTGGAGGAGTTGCCTCCCTGCCAAAGAATTACTACATCCAGAAGAAGCCAAGTCACAAGAACTTGTGTAAGATTCATGATGATGAGAAACTCAGGTTTTACTGTGTGCAATGTGACCAAGGAATATGTATAAACTGTAAACTAACCAGCCATGAAGGACATAAATCAGAAGACCTGGATACTGCCATTTCTAAAAAACAAACAGAGCTGAAATCTGACCAGCAACGTCTGCAGAGCGCTATGTTTGACGTAACAACATCGATGAAGTCACTGCAGACAGAAAGACAAGATCTGGAGAAGAAGAGAGCAGCACTGGAGAAAAACATTCATAACCGTCACGCCACCATAGTGGCTGCTGCTGACAGAGAGAGAGACAAAGTGCTGAAGTCACTGCAGTCTCTGCACACAGACCTGAACAGTGTCGTTGTCCGTGATATTGAACAGCAAGAAGGCCACAAGGCAGAGTTGTCCAGTCTTCTCCAACAACTGGACAATGCCCTCACCTCAAGTATCGCCACTGCCGTCATCAATGTTGCCATAGAGATGAGAAGTGGGCGTGGCAGTCAGGCAGCAATAGATGAACTGACGTCACCAGTAGACAGACCATTCCAAAGATCTGTTCTAAGGTGTGACGTCAGCACTGACAAGGTGACCCAAGAGATAGAGAACTATATGGGCAACGTGCTTCAGATAGAGATGAAGGAAAGAGAGCAAGAAGTAAAGGTGACAGAGATTTTTCAGTGTGCACAGGACCCAGATGTGCATGTGTTTTCTTTGTGTCATGTTGATGAAGATCCCCCCATAGTGTGGGTGTCATATGAACAGTGTGGGATGAAGAAGGATGCTCCAGCCAAAGCATTTACAGAGACAGGGGAATGCGTGTACACTGATGACGAGGGGGGTAAAGTGTCCTACAAGCGTTATGCTAAAGGAAAGAGTATGTGTGTTGGTCCACAGTCAGGCAGGTTTACAACTTTCTGTAAATCACCGACTGCTGCACACTTCAGACTGGACAGCAACCTGTCAGGACAGGCAGACATTGACAGAGGTACAGTGACATCCACAGACCCATTCAATACAGAAATCAAAACGGAGTTCACAATCCAGGTGGGCCCTCACCGTGCATTTGACGTTGACAACACAGAGCAGCATTTTGCTGTGGTGGAGGAAGCCAAAGAGTCCACACTCCAGCGCAGTGTCCATTTGTACCAATGGTCAGTGGAGAAGGCAGTCAGCACGTACACCCCTCCTACAGAAGAGTGCCAGCCCTCAGATGTCTGCTTTTACACGCTAGACGGGGAGAACATTCTTCTGGTTACAGACGAGGGAACTGATTCTATCCACGTTGTCAAAATCAGTGGAGACACTATGCACTTTGCTGGGTACCTGAGTGCTGGTTGTCCCTCCCTTGTTCAACCCACAGCAATAACGGTGGATGTGCATGACCGCCTGTGGGTTGCGTGCAGGGGAGGGAGTGTTCTGAAGATGGAAAGGATTGGCTGATTGTGTGTGTGTGTGTGTGTGTGTGTGTGTGTGTGTGTGTG
>CM060343.1:38282795-38290295 GCA_030674155.1 Stramonita haemastoma
TTACCTTGTTTTCGGCAGGTGCCTGTAAGTTGTCATGGTACCAGAGCTGTTAGCTCTTTCCAACCACCACTCCACCCATCTCTCTCTCTCTTCCCTGCCCCCCCCCTCCCACTATGTCTCCACTCCCTCCCAACACACATACACACAATTCTCTGTCTCCCTGTGTGTGTGTGTGTGTGTGTGTGTGTGTGTGTGTGTGTGTGTGTGTGTGTGTGTGTGTGTGTGTGTGTGTGTGTGTGTCTCTCTCTCTCTCTGTGTATCAGTCTGTCTCTCTCTCTGCTCACACACACACACACACACACACACACACACACACACACACACACACACACACAACATAAAGAAGAGTTTCTCTCTCCTCTCTCTCTCCTCTCTCTCTCTCTCTCTCTCCTCTCTCTCTCTCTCTCTCTCTCTCTCTCTCTCTCCTCTCTCTCTCTCTCTCTCTCTCTCTCTCTTTACACACACACACACACACACACACACACACACACACACACACAAATGGGAGATTTTTAAATAGTGGACAAAACTTAAGAAGTACTAACAGGAGTGCTCTTCATCAGCTTACATTGATTTATGCTTCTTGTACTGATGCTTGTGCCTTTCTGCTGTATTGTTTTGATTGAATACAATTTTGTGTGTGTGTGTGTGTTGTGACACATGATTTGTACCATTGACTTACTTTCTAGTCTGCTCACTGTGTTGTTGTGTGTTCCCCAAGTGTAACCTTCTGGGGATCACCCAGAGAGTGCACTCTGACTCACTCATCCTACCTGGGAATCACTGTGAGATTGAAATTGCACACTGAATGAGCAGTTTGCATGTATGACTGTTTTCATGTACCTCACCATATAAGCAGCAATACTGCAACTTCAGAGGAATTTTTCTCCTTTAATTACAGGAGAGTGCATGTTGTTATTAAGAGCTTGTCATGGCTGAAGGCAATCTCAAAACAACATTTTACAACATTACAACATTCTAGTGTAGGCCTTGGCAATTAGCTGACATCAATACCCCACACAGCTTTTGGCCTGGGCCAAACTCACTGCCTTACTAAACATAAACAAATTAAATTGTCTTTATCGATTAAAAAAAAAAAATTCCAGTCAGTTAATTATCTTTTTATATCTGAACTACTTGTTGATTTGTCTTGATTTTATTGCTTTTGTATGATTCATGTCAGTTCACCATGTTTTATACATGAAGAAAGGTTTTGTTTTCTTTCTTTATATTTCTTTGTTTTTCTGAACCATGTACACAAACAAATGAAAATTTTTATCATAATTCTTGTTAGTTACTGTTCATGACCATGTAATAATCAAATCTGTAATAAAAGTATTGTTGTACATCAACAGTTTGCTTTGTTTTTTATTCAAATGTCATAATTGGTGTCACGTGTAATGTTACCACACAAACTTTAAAGGCCCATATCAGAGTTGTGTTTTGCACAATCTGTTTTCCATTCCATGGCTTTAATCTACATGCAATAACTAATGATGCTGAGGTATTCATTGAATACTGGTCCAGAATGTCTTGGCTGTGTGATATTGTCATGACCCCCTTGTAACATGCATTACAGTGTCACACTTATTGCCGGTACCTACTCCCATAATTAAAAAATTGTTTTTGGTTTCTTTGTGTCTAGTGGTTGGCACTAAGTAGTAACTTCACTTCTGAATACTGTTTGTTGTAAATACATGTTTTCATTTAAAGTTATAGGCACAACAGTGTCACAGTGAAATGCTGTTACATTTTTTGGAACATGTGACTTCATTTGCATATATCTGAAGATACGAACCACCTGCTGCTGTTTTGATAATGGCTACAAAATCTTTAACCATTTGGCTTTTCAAAATTAACAGAATAAAGCCTTTATCACAATATTTAGAAATTGAGCCATTTTCCTGTTTTTGTTGCCAACAGTGGAGAAATAGTCATATATATATATATATATATATATATATATATATATATATATATATATATATATATATATATATATATTTGTTGTTATTGCTGGTGGTGTTTCTTTTTGTTTTTTGTTTTTTTTGGGGGGAGGGGGGGAGCTAATTACGACTTTTTTCTCAGGTGAAATTACCTCACATTTATTCTTTGGAATTACTGTTTTTGTTAAGAATTGTTACAACTGCATTTTCCTTTTTCTTCATTGTAGTTCATTAGGTAAGTAATGTTAAGGTTTTTGTTATCATTTTTTTTTTTTATCAATCCACGTGTAGGCCCTATTGATCCTCTGAAATTCCATCTTCCATACATTACCAACTACGCCCTCTTCCCCTGACATTCACACACCCTTCCCCCTCTGTCTTTCTTTGTCTTTATCTCTCTCTCCCACATTTCCGTCTAATATCACAATTTCTGAAAAGACGTTAAAAGAAATTGAACACACGCACACAGACACGCACACACAGACATTCACACACACACACACACACACACACACACACACACACACACACACACACACACACACACACACACACACACACACACACATGCAAACAGACACATACACACGCATACACACACGCACACACACGCACACGCACGCACAAACACACTCTCCATCCCCACCACCCCCACACACACAACAAACACACACACACGCACGCACGCGCACACACAAATGCAAACACACACACACACACACACACACACACACACACACACACACACACACACACACACACACACACTTCTTACGCTGGAGTCTGGCGAATGACCCTTTCCGCCATCTTGATGCAGTTGTACGGGTAGTATGACCAGGACTACCAGATCTAAAAGTCAGGGCGCTCGCGCATCCTTCCCAGCAGCGAAAAAAACCAAAAGCTGCGGGAAAGGAAGCGCAGAGTCGGAAGAACCAGGTCTTCCCACCCTGACTGGATCTGCTGCCCGGTCTGTTGATGGCGGCCAGCCACAGGAACAGCCAGAACAGCCAGCGCTCCCTGTGGATGTGGTAAGTGCCATCAATGATCTGAAGGCAGTCATCAAATCATTATGTGATCGAATCAATAATTTGGAAAAAAACGGTTGAAGACCAAAAGAAAATGCTCAATACTTTTCTTGCCGAAAAGTCGACTAGATCTGTTTGTGTTAGGGACGGAGCAACACAGACAGACAATGTCTCCGAAAGAAGAAGAGCAAGCCTGACTGGCACAAACAGATCTAGTCCCTCCTGTGCTGAAATTTGTAAGTTGAAGTCGACCCAGGCAGTTGCGGGAACAGTACCAAAGCCAGCTGCACTGCTTGTGGTTGACAAAACTTCAAAACAAAAAAAGGACAACAAAAGACCTGTAGTCCAACAAAATGACGTCAAAATGTTCAAAACATCAAATGATGCCATGAAAAAATCGACAGTTCCAAAACCTAAACCAAAAAAGAATGAGGATTCAGAACTCCCTCGTGTTGTCATTCTTCACGATTCTGTAGCAGAGTCAATGACAAGAGGTTGGGCCGTTCCTACGGCTTTGATGCCTTCTCCCACAAAGCATACACAATAGACAGCATCTCTTCTACATTCTATTCTGTGATTTCTTCTTCTGAAAAATCCCCAGATGCTGTTGTCATCCACTGTGGGGTCAATGATTTAAAGAAAAAAGATTCAGAACTTTGTAGCAAATTGTTTTATAAAATGCGTGAAAGAAATTGCAACAAAACATCCACAATAAAAATAATAGTTAGCAAAATTGCCCCTGTAAAACATACAGAGCTGAACTTGAAACGAGAAGTTTTCAATGCGCTCATCATGTCTGCTCTTTTTGGTGTTGACAATGTCTCTTTTGTTAGTCATGCCAGTCTGAACAACGAATACAGGACCCTTAGAGACGGTATTCACCCTACGTCCAGAGGGGCCAGCGTGTTGGCAGGGAACCTGGGCAGGCATGTACGAGGACTCTTCTGGGAAACGCCAAAGAAGACCAGACGTTTCCTCCCACGCCTGCCTGGACCCTACCCATATGTGCCACAGCATCCACGCTATGGAGGAGGCCCTATGGAACCGTGGGGAAGTAGATTTGATATATTGAATGAATGATTGTATTAGTTGAAAAGAATATATATATATATATATATATATATATATATATATATATATATCTCTCTCTCTCTCTCTCTCCTCTCTCTCTCTCTCTCTCTCTCTCTCTTCCTCTCTCTCTCCTCTCTCTCTCTCCCTCCTCTTTTTTAAAGGAGTAGGTACATGTCATGCCCGTACTCTTTGCGTTAACTTAAAAAAAAAGTGTTTGCTTTAATCAGCACATATTACTGATTGTTTTCCCGCCACTTGTTGCCTGCATTTTGATAAATCCAGTCTGTTCTAGTTTGGAAGTTGGTCCCTTTATTGTTCATTCCTGTTAATCTAGTTGTTTTGAGTGTTTCTTTTTCTTTTCTTATCTTATCTTATTTATTTATAGATTGGGTTTTTTTTGTTTGTTTGTTTTGGGTTTTTTTTGGTTTTTTTAGAGAGGACATTTCCTTCTTCTTAGTCTATAATCACATTATTTCTGTCTTTTAAATGTGTTTGTTTTTTTATTTTTATTTTTTTACACTCGTCTTTAGGAACTAAACATCAACAGGTTTGTTTGTTTGTTTGTTTCTTGCTTGTTGTTTAAGGTTGTATTATTATTTTTTTTATTGTCAATGAAGAACCATAATAACATTGCAATATTGCAATGGAATCGTCGATCTATTTTGAGAAATCTACATTTTCTTATTCAACATCTTTCAAAAAATAAGTATCATTTGTTACTTCTGCAGTCATTGAATATAAATAGAAGTAAACTTCCCAGACTAACAGGTTATTACTATCCACCTGTTTTTCAGTCTGAAGATGACAAAGGAAAAATTAACACTGCTATCTATATCCAGGAAAACTTAGATTATAAATCACATTCCTCCACCTTACAAAACGGCAAGGAATATCAATGCATGTGCAGCGAGAGTTAAGTTTGATGAATCACTTATAATAAATGTAATGTCCGTATACCTGCCAAAAGGTCCTGATACTGAAAACATGGAGTGGCTACCTTTGTTACAAGACCAAAATGAAAAATGGTTAGTGGGTGGCGACTTTAATGCCCACTCAGCATTCTGGGACAGGGATTGTACAGTGAATATAAATAACCATTTCGTTGAAAACATTGTGGATTCAACTTTATGTTTATTAAACGATGGGATTATAACACAAATCCCTGATTCTGCAAACCACAGAGCATCTGCTATTGACCTCTCTTTAGTATCTCCTTTAATTGCTCCTACCTGTGAATGGAAAACCATTAAAGATAATTTAGGCAGCGATCACTTACCTATTGTAATTTCTATAAACAACAGACAGGTCTCTAGCAGTGTTTCTGAGGATAAAATACCCAAATTCAATTATCGTAATGCTAATTTGAATGCTTTTCACAGTATTCTCTCTCAATGTAATACTGATGAATTTATAGCTAGTAATATAGATGAAGCATATGCTAAATTTGTTGAAGCTGTTATAAATGCAGCAAATAAATCCATTTCGAAATGTAGCTTAGTAAAGTCAAATAAACGCTTTGGCAATGTTTGGTGGAATGAGTCGTGTGAAATAGCAAGGCAATATAAAAAGAAAACATTTAATATCTATCTTAAAGACAGGACTAATGTAAGTAAAATTTTAGAAATGAAAAAGGCAAAAAATTATTGCAATAAAGTAATAGCACAAGCTAAGCTTCGGCACTGGTCAACCTTTTGTAAAAATGACATATTAGGCTCAAAAGATCAACAAAAGTTATGGAAAAAACTGTAAGAGATGAAAAACGGTATACATTTACCAGATTATCCCATAAAATTAGACAAAAAGGAATTCCCAACCCCCTTTAAAAAGGCTGAAGCTTTTGTAGACATTTTTTTCTGAGACAAGTCGTTCAGAGGGGTTAGCTGAAAAAGACAGAATTTATAAAGCAAAGGAAGCATGCCTAGGAAAATATACAGATCCGAAAGAAGATAAAGACCATTATACAAATGCCCCCATTACTTTCCAAGAATTAAAGGATGCCATTTCTTCCCTGAGCTCCAAGAGATCTTCGGTGGGTATTGATGCTATTTCTAATGAAATGATAAAACACTTGCCTAAAAATTGTACTATATTTCTTCATATATTTTTCAAAAAATGTTGGTCAGAAGGAAGTTTGCCATCATTATGGAAGCAATCTGTAGTTGTACCTATTCATAAACAAGGTAAACAAAAATCTGATTTAAGTAGTTATAGACCTATCTCACTGACCTCTCATGTAGGAAAGTTAATGGAAAGAATAATGTTGAATAGACTTGTTCATTACTGTGAGAAAAAAGAATATCATTCCTGTATGTCAAGCAGGTTTTAGGAAAAATCGATCAACAATAGATCATCTTATTAAACTTACTACTCAAATAAAGCATCAATTTGCCAGACGAAAAAATGTACTTGCTACTTTCTTTGGTATCAGGAAAGCATATAATCAAGTATGGCACTTACGATTACTGCATAAGCTTAAAATGATTGGTCTGTCTGGATGCATGTATAATTATTTTAAAACGTTTTTGAGTAATAGATCTATTCAAACAAAAATTGGACACACTTACTCAAGTCCAAGGTTTATAGATATGGGGATCCCCCTAGGATCAGTAGTGGCACCAACGCTTTTCAATATTTTAACCTACGATCTTCCCAATGCAGTGTCCAAAAATATTGAACTGGTTCAGTACGCAGATGACTTATGCGTATGGATGAAAGTTACCATGAAAAGACACACTCAATTACGATCTCTTAACTACATTAAAAAGGCTTATCTACATGAGTTAAGTAAAATACATACATTTATGAAAGAAAACGGATTAATGCTATCCCCTGAAAAATCACATATGATGCTTTTCAATACAGGCTACGATCCACAGGTACTACCTCCTTTCAAATTGGAGATTCTATATTAGAATACAAACAAACTGCACAATTTTTAGGGGTATTTCTCACTTCAAAACTAACATGGAATAACCACATAGAGCATGTCCTGACTAAAGCCAGAAAAAGTCTAAATGCCCTAAAAATTGTTAGCAAACAACAATGGGGCCAAGATATTTCATCTCTTATTCATTTAGCAACAGCTCTTGTTCGTTCGAAGTTAACTTATGCACAGGAATTTTTTTTTTCTCTGCTCCTGAATATTTATTGAGAAAAATGCAGAGTGTAGATAGCAAGTCTTTCAGATTGGCAATTGGCGTTCCTGTACATGCATCAACTTTAAGAATGTACGCTGAAATAGGTATCTTACCTTTTGAAGAGCAAATTCACCTTGCTTCAGCAAAGTACATTTTAAGAGGTTCTACTATTCCGAATTCTAATTTAAAAGAACTTACGTTAAAATCTGATATCAGTTTTCCCAAGAGAGCCAAATCCATACAATCACTGTCAACAATCAGCTCATACACTTCTGATCTGTTCAGGAATGAACGTCAGAAGTGTAGCTCCTCGACCAGCTT
>CM060343.1:38304071-38306571 GCA_030674155.1 Stramonita haemastoma
CGCACGCACGCACGCACCACACACACACACACACACACACACAAAACACACACACACACACACACACACACACACACACACACACACACACACACACACACACACACACACACGACTACAATTCTATTGTTTTAAATTACCACTGCCGCTACCACTACTTCGTTTTTGTAATCTAGTCATATGTCATACAAAGAAACAAGCTTAGATGCATGTATTGCACACTCTGTATATGCATGTACATGTGTAAACACTTGAATTGTACAAGTAGAGCGTCACACCATTACTCAGACAGTTCTCATTTCACTTGCCTCTGTATTAACTTTGTTCATTTATTCTTTTATATCGAGGATAATGGAATAAGCACTCTTGAGCTTTTTTTACATCCAATCCCCTGGTGTTTGCAGTTTAGTCAATTATGTCATCTGTTCCCACTGACAAACAAGTGTTTTCTCCTTTGAACTTATGAAGTTCCCAGTGCGTTGGCACATGGAGCCTCAGTTTATAGCCTCATCCCCAGGACTTTGGGGGGGGGGGGGGTCTGATGCTAACTTTAGGGAAGAAAAAAATCCCTTAAACGGGATTCAACCCAGGTCATCAGATTGTGAGCGCCTTTGCAGACACCAGCCAGTGACTGAATGAAGCACTCTACATCTCCTTATCAGCTATTTCTGAGAAATGGTTCCCATACTGAAAGTTACTAATTCGCAATACCCAGCATGCGTTTTCCACAGGGTCTAAACAAACGATTTGTTATCAGCAGCTGATTTGTTACACGTGGCGTGATGACCCGCTGGAGATAATAAAACACGTTTGTTACCATCACCATTTCGTTGTATGTTTAACTTTTTTGTAATAACTGATACTTTTTATTATGTACAGAAGGATTTGGGTTAGAATCATCTTCTCTGCTTATTCTATTTGACTTTGCTGTAAGTGACAGACAGACAGACAGACAGACATGCAGATAGACAGACAGACGGACGGACGGACGGACTGAGGGACGGACGGACGGACGGACAGACAGACAGACAGACACATCGAGAGAGACAGAAGGGTAGACAAAGGAAGCCTCTCACTCCACAACACCACACACACTGACAAACCAAGCACACTTATTTCTATTTATTCCATTCTCCCCAATGTCAGTCACCACATGATAACTACCTGAAATTTAAGTCAACAAGTGTGTCACCCCATTTCAACAGAAAGCATTATCATCTGAACCTTTGAAGAATACAAAATCTACAGTTTTGTTCACATTTTGCAGTACTTCAGATTTTAATTTCAGGTTTCAAGTTTTACATAAGATAATGTGGTTTATGAAACATCCAGATTCACTTCACCATAGCTGTGAATGAAGACATACACTTGGCAAATGATTGACCAGGAATAAAACAGGTATAACCCAGCACACTCCTGAAGTCTCGGGTGCATGCTAGGTATTTCTTTGCTTTTAAAACTATCTGTGCTGTGTAATAAAGTATGAAATATTTAATGCAGTCACATGATATTCTACAAGAATGTGTACAGAAAAGAGAGCAAGTCATAGCAGGTCTGCATATATTAGCTGACAAGGGACAGCAAAAATCCCAATTGTTAACCAGTCAGGGGCAGTCAAGACTCAAATCCATGACCAGTGACTCCAGCACCATCAGGATCAGAAGGCTGGGACCTTATCCACTTAGCCATTCAAACAGTCCTTCACCATGGTTTGGTTCTACATGGACAGACGTGGTATTATAAGGTTTGTTCAGAAACACATTTTTTTTTGTCTTGCTTCCTTCATATTGATGTACTTCTTCTTCTTCAAAGTCTTTACAGCACTGCTTAGCTGCAAGTACAAAGTGTACATCAGAATATACAGCAGCATCTTACACAACATCAAAATACACTTTATACATATTGCTCCCAATCTACTTTCTGTATTCACATCACCTACGCAAAACCCACAACATGGTTTTAATTACTCAGCACAAAAGAAGAATACTAAGTCCAAGTAAAATACAGAACTATAACAAACAAACCAGATACTATGTGGAAATACAAAAAAAGAAAAGAATATAAAAAAAAACTTAGAAATTAGAATTATCCAGCAGTCTTTTCAGAACAAAAACAAAGACAAACACCGAATACAGTTCAGCCATGTTGCTGATATCCCCACTGACCAGGCAGGCCATAGCAAGACTGTCACTTTGCTGAAGCTACCCCTCCCCCTCACCGTCACAGTTCGTGTCACTACAGACACATTCACACTCTAACTTACTACTTAAATACATCAAATATGACATAGAATTCAAACCTGTACGCATCCTTTATTAGTTACCTTACATGACCTAAATCTAAACCAAAAATCACAGTAAATCAACTGCAATATCGTGGTTCTTCTGATTATAATTAAGTAACAAACTAAATACAGAGCACTATCAGGTATAGTATAGAGCAACTATTACATCTGGTATATGCTTGTTATTACATATTGTGTATATATAAACTTCTTTAC
>CM060343.1:38309071-38311571 GCA_030674155.1 Stramonita haemastoma
GACATGCACATCTGGGTCCTGTGCACACTGAAAACACTCTGTCACCTTTAGGTCTTGCTCTCTTTCCTTCATCTCTATCTGAATCACATTGCCCATATAGTTCTCTATCTCCTGCGTCACCTTGTCAGTGCTGAAGTCACACCTTAGAACAAGTCTTTGGAATGGTCTTTCTACTGATGACATCATTTCATCTATTGCTGCATGACTGCCACACCCACTTCTCATCTCTATGGCAACATTGATGACGTCAGTGGCGATACTTGAGGTGAGGGCATTGTCCAGTTGTTGGAGAAGACTGGACAACTCTGCCTTGTGGCCTTCTTGCTGTTCAATATCACGGACAACGCCACTGTCCAGGTCTGTGTGCAGTGACTGCAGTGACTTCAGCACTTTGTCTCTCTCTCTGTCAGCAGCTGCAACTATGGTGGCGTGACGGTTATGAATGTTTTTCTCCAGTGCTGCTCTCTTCTTCTCCAGATCTTGTCTTTCTGGTTGCAGTGACGTCATCGACGTTGTTATGTCAGACATAGCGCCCTGCAGACGTTGCTTGTGTGTTTCTAGCTCTGTTTGTCTTTTAGAAATTGTGGTATCCAGGTCCTCTGATTTATGTCCTTCATGGCTGGTTAGTTTACAGTTTAAACATATTGCTTGGTCACATTGCACACAGTAAAACCTGAGTTTCTCATCATCATGAATCTTACACAAGTTCTGGTGAATTGGCTTCTTCTGGATGCAGTGATTCTTTGGCAGGGAGGCAACTCCTCCAGGAGACAGGGAGGTCATCTTCCTGCATGCGGGGCAAGGGAAATCACTTCCTGAGTGACTGTCAGCAACGTCTTGTACACATGAAGCACAGAAGGTGTGGTGGCAGGGAAGGAACCTTGGGTCCCTGTAGTCATCCAGACATATGGTACAGGTGTTGACGCCCTGTCCACTGCCTCCTGTGGCCATTGTAGGGGACGTGTGGAGGAGCTGCTCAGAGGTCTGCAACACACAGCAGTGCACCAGTGATACCTCCACACTACAACACCCATGACTATACTATAGTATGGCTATGCTGTTCATCCACTGTAACACTTTCGCATGTAGGTATGCAGGCACAAATACATTTATAAATACATAATATGTATTTTATACATTTCTCTCTCTCTCTGTCTCTCTCTGTCTCTGTCTCTCTCTCTGTCTCTCTCTGTGTCTCTCTCTCTGTGTCTCTCTCTGTGTCTCTCTCTGTCTCTGTCTCTCTCTGTCTCTGTCTCTGTCTCTCTCTCTCTCTCTCTCTCTCTCTCTCTCTCTCTCTCTCTCTCTCTCTCTCTCTCTCTCGTCTCTCTCTCTCTCTCTCTCTCTCTCTCTCTCTCTCTCTCTCTTCTCTCTCTCTCTCTCTCTCTCTCTCTCTCTCTCTCTCTCTCTCTCTCTCTGTTAAAAAAGCATGTTAAAAAATCTTTACTTTTACATTTAGAAAAATATGACCTAATCAATCCAAGTCAATCAGGTTTCAGAAAAAAAAAACATTCATGTCACACGGCTCTGATAAATATGGTAGACAAATTGCTTCTGAATATTAATAACAATATGTTTACCGGAGTTGTCTTCGCCTGCAAAGGGTTTCGATGTGATAAACCACACACTTCTGTTAAAGAAACTACACCTATATAGAATATCAAAGAATACCTTTCAATTTTTTTAATCATTTTTATTAAATAGACAACAGTCAGTCTTTGTTGGAAAGTCTCAGTCTGATTTTCTAACAGTGACCAATGGCGTTCCCCAAGGTTCAGTTCTGGGTCCTATACTTTTCTCTCTCTATATATTAATGATTTACCATTGTACATGAATGCTTGTTGTGAATTATTTGCAGATGACAATTCAATTTATGCTGAAAATCATTCCTTACAAATTTTGTCATCTAATCTCCAAGACAATATACATCAGCTTACCAGATGGGCAGAACTAAATCACATGTCCCTTAATCCAATAAATAAATGTATGTGTATAACAACCAGACAAAAGCGACAGAATCAGATCTCTTCTATGTTCCCTATAAATGTTTCAGGTGAAAAAATTGAAGAAGTAAATTTCCACAAGGTGCTAGGAATCATTATTGATCATAATCTTTCATGGCAAGACCACATCGCCAATCTAAGTAAAGTTGTATCTCAAAAGGTGTTTCAGTTATCCAAAATAAAACATTTCCTTAATCTTAGCACTAGAAAACAGTTTTTTTCCATGCACACATAAGTTCTGTTATAGAACATACATCAACCTTGTGGGATTCTGCAAGTGCAAATACATTAAAACCTCTGATTAGATTATACATGCGTGCCATTAAACTTATTCTATTGAAATCAAGCTCATTAACTTCCGTGGACTATAAATCAGTTGGTATTTTGCCATTTAAATTGCAGTTGGAATACAACAAAGCTTTAATGATGCACAGAATAGTGTATGGAAATGCACCGCCCACTCTGGCAAACCATTTTCAAATAAATACATATCGTCATTC
>CM060343.1:38316571-38321571 GCA_030674155.1 Stramonita haemastoma
ATAATTTTGTGCTGGTAAAACTAGTAATGTTCAAAGATGTTTTACACAAATGAGTAAATTCAGCAATGCTCACTGCAAAACGTTCTACAAAGAGATGTAGCCAGGTAAAACCAGCAATGCTCACTGTTAGCTGTTCTAACCGAGGTGTGTTCTCAAGTAAAAGCAGCAATGTTCACTGTTAGATGTTCCAAAAGATAATTATGTACTCAGGTGAAATCAGCGATGTTTAGGGCTACAATTTTCAGCAACGAAATGAGAGGACAGCCCGAGGACAGATGTTAAAACAGAGTGTTGCACCACCGCTGACGTCACTGCTGTTGCGTGGTTAGGTGAGTCACAATACAACCAGCTGGTACTGTTCAATAGAATGGGTGTGGTGGTTGTGGGCTGTTTGTAAAACTGCCTGTCCCCTACACGTCTCCTCTTTCATGTGATCCCCCTCCTTCCTCTTACTTGTGTACCCTCTTCCTTCTCACCCCTCCCCACCATCTACCCTGTTCTCCTGTTTCTGCCTGTCAAGGCTTGCAACACCTGGTGAATATATAAAGCTTTGCTCTATGTTAATCAATATGCTCCAACACGAAATGTGTGGCTGTTATTTATACTGACAGCCCTCCCTTCCCCTCCTACATCCCTAGGGGATGACAACAAAACAAAATGCACTAAAAATACAGCAGGATACACAGCAATGTTATGTAATACTAGTCTATATACACATGTGTATGTGTGCGTATTTGATGGATGTGTGCATGTGTGTGTGTTTGATTTGATTTATTCTCTTATATCAAGGATAACAAAATAAGCACTATTGTGCTTTTTACAAGCAGTCCCCATGTGTATGCAGTGTTGTAAATGCCATCTGTTCTCACCGCCACACGATGGCCTACTCTTGCAAAAAGCGGAACAGGATTTAACGTTTGTGCAAGATGATCTGCATGCTGGTATTCATAAGTTTTTTTTACACCCATTTATATGACAGCGGAAAAGGGAGTGGGTACACACTATATACATCCACTAAAAAAAAAAACCAGTAAAAAACCCGACCTTAATAATCGCCATGACATGGGACCATTACCAATCCATATGGTTCTGGGGTATTTATAAGAGAGAGAGAGAACAGAGAGAGAGAGAGAGAGAGAGAGAGAGAGAGAGAGAGAGAGAGAGAGAGAGAGAGAGAGAACTCGAAATGTTTATTGAGAGTAAATGGATAAGCACAAAGCTTCTTTACACCATGCTCTCACAAAAAAACAAAACAAACAAGAAAAAAAAACACCAAAAAAAACACAACAAAATCGGAAAAAAAAGGAAATGAAAGGAAAAACCACACACACACACACACACACACACACACACACACACACACACACACACACACACACACACACACACACGCACGCACGCACATGCACATGCACATGCACAAAATTTCAAGTAAGCAGCATATGCAAACAATAATGATCAACACTTTCCAATACATAATGATCAACACTTTCAGATACATTTAAAAGAATAGACAAAATGAGCATAATAATGAAAACTACAAATAACAATTAGGTGAAAATCAGAGAGGCAAAAAAATAGTAGGTGGGGTCAGAGGGGGAGAGACAGGCAGACAGACAGACAGACAGACAGACAGACAGAAACACAGAGAGAGAGAGAGAGAGAGAGAGAGAGAGAGGAGAGAGAGAGAGAGAGAGAGGAGAGAGAGAGAGAGAGAGAGAGAAGAGGAGAGAGAGAGAGAGAGAGAGAGAGAGAGAGAGAGAGAGAGAAACAGACAGACAAGACCAAGATGGACAGAGAGTATACAAATGCACTATAGAGTAGAGAAATGAATAATCGCAAAATGTTGGGGTTTTTTATACTATGATCTATCCCCCCCCCCCCCCTCTTCTTCCTCCTTCCCATTTTCCCACCAAAATACTAATAGAGGACAACCAATAGCAAAGTAAGCACACTACCAATAAAAAAACAAAAAAATAGTCAATACATGTATGACAAGAGCTACTGAAGATAAGAAAAATCCAAACCCACTCAAACTCTTTCCTTCTATGTTCCCCACTTTCCCTCACGGAGTCTCTGCCGTACCCGCCCACCCATCCCTTCTTTGCAATATTTCCCTATGACAAAATATCAACCAAATCAAACGAAATTGAGCAAAAGGCATACACACACACACACACACACACACACACACACACACACCACACACACACACACACACACAACACACACACACACACACACACACACACACACACACACACACACCACACACACACACACACACACACACACACACACACACACACACACACACACACACACACACAACAACACACACACACACGCACACACACACACACACACACACACACACACACACACACACACACACACACACACACACACGCCTCTATTATCAATGGGAACTTGAAAAAACTATGCAAAAATATATAACACACTCGCACACACTATATGATCGTAATCAATACTACAATGTTCAATAATGCTATAACAGTTATTTCCAGTGAAGTCATAAGTGCTTTAAGGAGTAGGAAGCAGTTGCAACAGCAACATCTGCTCTAGTCAGACTCCAGAGGATCATCAGAAGCAACAACATCAGCTTCTGCACCAAATCCACCTCTACAAATCCCTCGTGATATCTATCCTCCTATATGGCTGTGAATCATGGACTCTGACAGCAGAGTTAGAGAGAAGAATCCAAGCATTCGAGAACAAGTGCCACAGAAGACTCCTCAAAATATCTTACAAAGAACACAAGACCAATAACTATGTGAAAGAAGAAATCAAAAAGCGTGTGGGCCCCCAAAAGCCTTTGCTCTCCACCATAAAGAGGAGAAAGCTGATGTGGTTTGGTCACACCACAAGACACAACACCCTAGCAAAAACCATCTTGCAAGGAACAGTCGAGGGCAAGAGAAGAAGAGGCCGCCAAAAGAAATCATGGGTTGACAACATCAAAGACTGGACTGCCCAACCCCTGCAACGCCTCCTACTGGCCACACAGGATCGTGAAGCATGGAAAAAGATCTCCGTAGCGTCTTCTCTCATGTCCCCCCTACGTCCTTCGGGACATGGGACTGAGTGAGTGAGTGAGTGAGGAAGCAGTACGTTGATGCAACCTCTTTCATTTCCCTGGTCTTTCCTTTAAGATCTTCACAGCTCGTCTGTCGCCAGTCTCTCCATGTCTTCTGGATCATTTTTTCCTGTCAATAATAGTACAATACAAGGCCAAATGCATAGTCCAGTCAGTTCACCTGAAACAAATATCTCTGAAAAGATGTTTTAAAAGATGAAACACTAAGTTTTTGTTTTAAGTGAATGGGAATTTCATTCCATATTTTACCTCCTGAATAAACCAAGGACGACATAAATAGATCAGTTCTTGGACGTGGGATAAATAACAATAAACTTTTTGTTCAGATAGGATGGAGCAGGATTATTCATAATTATGTACATGAATACACCTTTATTGAAACGACATCTTAGATGAAAGGGAAGGATATTAAGTTCCTTGTAATCTTTTACTTCCAATGGTGTCGATTTAAGGAGCACTATTTTTAAGGAACGTCTATACAAACTTTCTAATCGTTTTAAGCATTTTTTACTGGCTAAATCCCAGCATGTGGAGGCATAATCTATGTCAGGCTGTATATAAGCATGAAAGAAAAGCTTGCGGGTATGTTGATCAAGCAAATTTTTTATTCTGTTGAGCTGAAAAATTTTCTGGGCTAACTTTTTAGACAAATTTGAAAGATGAATAGACCAAGATAAATTGCTATCAATATTTAAGCCAAGCAATTTGTGAGAATTTACTTCTTCTAAGTGCCTATTGCAAACTTTAAGGTCCGGTAACTTCAATCTAATGTTTTGTCGCTTTTGCCTTGTGGTAACTAACATAAATTTGGACTGTTCAGGATGGAGAGCCATATGATTAAGTTTAGACCAAAGAATAAGTTTATCTATGTCTTTTTGCATTTCAAAACAAAGCGAACTTGCATCCTTACCTTTATTATGGATCGTAGTATCATCAGTAAATAGTTCACACGTAGTGGAGATATTCAATGGAAGATCGTTTACATAAACTGAAAATAAAATGGGACCTAAAACTGATCCCTGTGGAACTCAATGATTAATTGGCATAAAAGTGGAGGTAATACAATCTTGATATACTGCTTGTTGCCTATTACACAGAAAGGACGATACAAGTTCAACTGCTTCGGGACATAAGCCATACATATCTAGTTTTTTTAAGAGAAGATCATGATCAACTGTGTCAAATGCCTTTGTAAAGTCTACAAAAACGGCATCTGATAACAGATTGTTATTGATGTTTTCATGCCATTGTTCAATAATATTTGCTAGTAGAGTATGACAGGAGTGTTTTTTTTCTGAATCCACTCTGATTTTAAGTGAAGTAAATCATACTTAATAAGGTGAGAGTGAAGGTTACTTTTAAGGTGTTTTTCAAGGGCTTAGACAACGTGGACAGGATAGAAATAGGTCTGTAGTTTGACGGATCATTTGGGTCACCAGATTTATAGAGTGGTATTACTTTAGCATCTTTAAATGCTTGAGGAAAGCAGGATTTTTCTAAACAGAGATTATAAATATATGTTATATGTTCAGAAATTATGGGTGCCGAAATCTTTAAAATTCTGCTGTCAATGTCATCGAAGCCCCGCGATTTTGACTGTTTTAATAAGCATAATTCTTTGTATACCTCATGTACACCAATAAACCCAAATTTCAACTTAGAAGTTATTTTTCGGGAATCACAAAAATCTTTTAATGCACGTAATTTGTTACATTTTGTAAAATCTACAGGAACAACTTTTTCTCCTACTGTGCTAAAATATTTATTGATACTTACAGCTGATAAATTACAAGAAGGTGGAAGAGATACAGATGGCTTACCTGACAGCTGGTTTATTGCTTTCCAAAGTGGATTGGTATCCTTTTTCGATGAAATAAGATCA
>CM060343.1:38326571-38329071 GCA_030674155.1 Stramonita haemastoma
ATCGATGGTGAAAAAGCAAAACGAGACAATCGCGAAGTTGAAAAGGATTCCAGTGTCTGTGTCAGACAGCCAGACACAGACAGATAGCACTGTGAACGTTTCAACTTACGCAGATGTAGTGAAAGCTAAACCATCGGTTCGAGCACAAAAACCATCAGTGCCAAAGTCAAATGGGGCTCAGTTGTCCAAGAAAATGAAGCCGTCTTGGAAAGAAAAGGCATCAACTGAGACTCCCAGGAGCTCAAAAAGAACTGTACAAAATGACGTAATTCTAAGAAGTAAAAATGACATCATGAAGACAACGCAAATCCAAAGAAAAAAGTCTACGACCAATTCAGTCTTTGAAAAAAGTTCCTCCATGCCTGTAGATCTTCCACGAGTGCTTGTACTACATGATTCTACTTTAAATAAAGTAAATCCTGTTCGTTTAGGCCTGTCTTATGGGCTTCAAGTGGCGGCAAGAAAGGCCTACACTGTGGACAGCATCAGGAGCGTTGCTGAAGAAGCCAGACAACACCTGCACCCTGCTCCTGATTGTGTTGTGCTGCACACGGGTATCAATGATCTCAAGGGGAAAGATGCTACACTATGTGGCAAGAACATGGCGTCTGCTGTGAAAGCCGTGCAAAGCATCTTTCCTCGATCACACATCGTGTGCAGCAAGGCTCTACCAGTAAAACAACAACATCTGGAGTCGAAACGCGTGGTTTACAATGCCCATACATTTTCAGAGGCTACAGAACAAAATATTCAAAAGCTATCCTATGTAGACCATGAGAACATTCTTCCATCTAGACATCTCCAAGACGGTCTGCACCCTACAGAGCAGGGAGCTAGTCTGCTGGCCAGGAACCTGGGGCGACATCTGCACCGCCTCTACTGGGAACAGCCCCGGCGAAGGCAGAGAGGGGAAGGTTCGGCGCTTCCAACGCTAGACAAGGCTACCACTGGTCTCCCAGACCCCGCCACCTCCTGCCACCTCCTGGCTTCTGTCCTCTACTTCCGCCATGGCTTCCTGGTCCTTAGCTCTTTTGCTCAGCATTGGACTGCATCCTGTTTTAGTCCTTTCTAACTTGATTGAATAATTGTAGCTAAAATCATAGAAATGTTCAATTTTAGTATTTCAGCCACATCATGAAGAAAAACGGACAAAGAAAACCTGAATTATTTGAAGAAGTAAAGATTCTTCAGTGGAATGCTAGGAGCATTGCAACAAACATTTTAAGTTTTGAACATTTTTTAAGTTGTCACTTTTATTCTATAGTAGCCCTGTAGTCTTTGAATGTTTGTAAAAATAAAATGCCCAAACTAGAGCATTTTTATTACCCGCCATTATGTAACATTGATGATGTTTCTAAAAAGGTAAAATCAGCCATATATATAAGGCAGGGTTTAGATTATCAAAAGTTAGCTTTGTGGCCAATACCTCCAGATGTCAAGGATATTTATTGTACTGGTGTGTCTGTCAAGATTAACAAATCTGTAGTATTTAATGTCTTCTCTGTATATCTTCCCCAAGGTCCAAAACTTGATAATACTGACTGGCTTAAAAACGTAGATTTTACAAAGAATAAATGGGTGATATTGGGGGATTTTAATGCACATGCCCCGTTTTGGGATTCGGAATGTACAATTGTTACCAATAATCGTATTGTGGAAAATATTATCGATTCTAAATTATGTCTTTTAAATGATGGCAAGATAACCAGAACACCTGATATTCACTATCACAAGCCTAGTGCCATCGATTTATCATTGATTTCCCCTTCTTTAGCACTCGATTGCAAATGGGATGTTAATGAGATTGTCTTGGTAGTGACCACTTTCCTATTTCTATATCATTTAGTAAAAGCATTATCCTAGATTTACCGAAATTTGAAGATAAAGTTCCAAAGTACTTATTTAATTTGGCAAACTGGGAGTCATTCCGAACACACCTTGACCTATATGATTTGGCAAGTGTGGAAAATGATGACGTAAATATTTTCTACAGGCTTTTTACGAAAGCTGTTACGTCAGCTGCTGAGCTCTCTATTCCAAAGCGTAAAAATCAATGCAGTGGGAAGCATAAAGGCAATATATGGTGGACAAAAGATTGTGAAGAGGCAGCTCATTATAAAAAGAGAAATACAAAATATGGTTTAAAGATAGAACTGAAGAAAATCTTATCAATAGTAAAAGAGCTAAGCAGCTATGCAAGAAAACAATTGCAAAAGCAAAAAAGACATATTGGACATAATTTTGCCTAGAGGAAGTATCAGAATCAAAAGATATGCAAAAGGTTTGGAAGAAGATCAATAAAATGAAAAATGGATTTCACTTACCAGCTTATCCAATAAAATTAGAAAACAATAGTTTCCCAAGCACAGCAGAAAAAGCAGAAGCCTTTAATACAATGTTTTCTGAAAGTAGTTTGACTTCAGAACTGTCCCCTGATGTTAGACGTAAAAGACAAGAAGAAGCTGAACTATTAAATATGGCAGAACCTCCAGTAGATAAT
>CM060343.1:38341571-38344071 GCA_030674155.1 Stramonita haemastoma
TATTAGTTACATTACATGACCTAAATCTAAACAAAAAATCACAGTAAATCAACTGCGATATCGTGGTTGTTCTGATTATAATTAAGTAACAAGCTAAATACAGAGCACTATCAGGTATAGTATAGAGCAACTATTACATCTGGTATATGCTTGTTATTACATATTGTGTATATATATACACTTCTTTACATATGTATAAACATATCCATTCATGATTATAATGCAGCAAAACAACGTATGTAAATATATATTAAAAAAATCTGCCATGGGAAGAATATAGGGGGTAAGAGAGAGAAGAGAGAGAGAGAGAGAGAGAGAGAGAGAGTGAGAGAGAGAGAGAGAGAGAGAGAGAGAGAGAGAGAGAGAGAGAGAGAGAGAGAGAGAGAGAGAGAGAGAGAGAGAGAGAGAGAGAGAGAGAGACAGACAGACAGACAGACAGACAGACAGACAGACAGACAGACAGACAGAGACAGAGAAACAGACAGACAGACAGACAGACAGACAGACAGACAGAGCCAAAGAGACAGAAATAGACATACAGATGCACAAACTTAGAGAAAGGCAAAGAGACAAAGACAGAGAAAGGAATATGGCACAGAGCACCTACTCTTCCTCTTCACTCTCTATGCTTCATGTTATAAATGTTACACACAAGAAACATTTTTTACAAGTAAACTTTATACTGTCACTGCAAGCACTTTACACGCTGAAGATAATCCCACAGGCAAAGCAATCAATGTGTTGAAAATAGTTTCAGCATTGCTGTATCAGACGGGGGCATTTTTATATCCACTGTAAGACATGCCAGCAAACATGCCAGAAGAACTAGCATTGAATTTCTGATACACTTACACACACATGTTTACGCATGCACGCCTGCCTGTGAGCCCCCATGTATGCACACACACACACACACACACACACACACACACACACACACACACACACACACACACACACACACACACACACACACACACACAGGGGGGTTAAGGGAGAAGGGGTACGGGATAGCCTAGTGGTCAGAAAATTATCCACGCAATTTGATAACCTGACCATACGGTTCGATTCCCGTTCGAGGGGAGTTTTCCTTTGGAGTTAACATCAGTGCTGACTCCACTCCCCCAAAATGTCCTTTGGGTGAGACTAAACCAAGGCCCTGTATGTGAAAGCACGGAAAACATCTTGCTCATACGTTAAATCCTGTTCCGCCTAAGAATAGGCCATTGTGTGCCAGTGGGAACAGATGACAAGATTTACAAAACCGCATACACAAGGGGACTGGATGAAAAAAGCACATGGGTGTTTATTTCACTATCCTTGATAATTATAAAGAAGAAAAAAAATCACGCACGCACAAGTTCTTTGGATGAGACTATAAACCGAGGCCCATGTGCTGTGCTGAGGTATGCAAAATATCTTGGCCACAAATCAAATAATTTTCTACTTTTCATAAGAGTACGCCATTGTATGCCAGTTGAAACAAAAGTCAGTATTTAATAAAAAAAAAAAAAACTGCATAAACACTAGGACTGGATGTAAGCAAGCACATGGATGTTTATTTCATTATCCTTGGCATAAAAGAATAAATAAAGTAAATAAATGACACCAACACACACACACACACACACACACATAAACACACACACACACACACACACAACACACACACACACACACACACACACACACATACACAAACACACACACACACACACACACACACACACATACTCAGCCAATCCTTTCCATCTTCAAAACACTCCCTCCCCTGCAAGCAACCCACAGGCAGTCATGCACATCCACCGTTATTGCTGTGGGTTGAACAATGGAGGCACAACCAGCACTCAGGTACCCAGCAAAGTGCATGGTGTCTCCACTGATTTTGACAACGTGGATAGAATCAGTTCCCTCGTCTGTTACAAGAAGAACGTTCTCCCCGCCGAGTGTGGAAAAGCAGACATCTGAGGGCCGGCACTCTTCTGTAGGAGGGGTGTACGTGCTGACTGCCTTCTCCACTGACCATCGGTACAAATGGACACTGCGCGGGTGTGTGGACTCTTTGGCTTCCTCCACGACAGCAAAATACTGCTCTGTGCTGTCCACGTCAAATGCACGGTGAGGGCCCACCTGGATTGTGAACGCTGTTTTGGTTTCTGTCTTGAATGGGACTGTGGATGTCACTGTGTCTCTTTGAATGTTTGCCTGTCCTGACAGGTTGTTGTTCAGTCTGAAGTGTGCAGCAGTTGGTGATTTACAGAAAGTTGTAAACCTGCCTGACTGTGGACCAACATTCATAACCGTTCCTTTAGCATAACGTTTGTAGGGCACTTTGCCCACCTTGTTACTAGTGTACACGCATTCCCCTGTCTCTGTAAATCCTTTGGCTGGAGCATCCTTCTCCATCCCACACTGTACATATGACACCCACACTATGGGGGGATCACCAGCATCATGACACAAAGAAAACACATGCACATCTGGGTCAAGTGCACACTGA
>CM060343.1:38359071-38361571 GCA_030674155.1 Stramonita haemastoma
TTTTAACCAGTATTTAATGCTTTTTATATATGCCCTTATGTATAACGGATATCTACCACTTTCCCCGTAAACTAGATGGTTTGATGCATGTAAAGGAACAGATAGAAATCTCTTTATAGCAAATGTGTGAACTTTTTCAATTCGCTTGCCTTCTTCATACAATCCCCAAACCTCAGATGCATACGTTAAGATTGGTTCTATCTGAGTATCAAACATCTTCCAAAACAGTTTTAGATCTGTGGTATTCAGTTTTTTCATAGATTTCTGTATTTCCATAACTCCTCTTTTTCCTCTGTTACAAACATCTACCAAGGCACTATTAATACTCAGCTTTGTTGTGAAACCCATCCCCAAATATTTATATGAATTGGTAACCTTAATTTCTTCATTCCCATACATCCACTTTTCCCTAGAACCTAAGTACCCTCCCTTTCTAAACACCATTACATTAGTCTTTTCAAGATTGACAACCAAGCATAATCTATCTGCTTCTCTCTTAAGTCTGTTCAACTGATTTTGGAGACCAATAGCAGATTCAGATAATAAGATAACATCATCAGCAAACAATAATAGAAATATTTCAACAGTATCAGTCATTAGTTGAATGCCATGCTTTCCTGCTCTGGATACTTCAAGAGCCAATTCATTTACAAATAGAGAGAACAATAGGGGACTGAGCAAACAACCTTGTTTTACTCCTTTTGGACAAGCAAAATAATCTGAATAATATCTCTTATCACGCATGTTTTGGCATGTGTGCGTGATAGAGAGAGAGAGAGAGAGAGAGAGAGAGAGAGAGAGAGAGAGAGAGAGAGAGAGAGAGAGAGAGAGAGAGAGGAGAGAGAGAGAGAGAGAGAGAGAGAGAGACAGAGACAGAGACAGAGAGACAGACACACAGACACACAGACACACAGACACACAGACACACAGACACAGACACACAGACAGACAGACAGACAGACAGGCATACAGACAGACAGACAGACAGACAGGCAGACAAGACAGACAAGACAGACACACAGACACACAGACAGAGACAGACATAGACAGAAAGAGACAAAGACAGACAAGATATACAGATAGAAAGACAAACTGACAGCTTGTGAGAGAGAGAGAGAGAGAGAGAGAGAGAGAGAGAGAGAGAGAGAGAGAGAGAGAGAGAGAGAGAGAGAGAGGAGAGAGAGAGAGAGAGAGAGAGAGAGAGAGAGAGAGAGATCACAACACACTGACAAATCAGGAAGAACAGGACTCCTGCAGCTTTAAAAAAAAAAGCCCTGGTTGATGATTGGCTGAAGAGACACAGGTATTGCTAAAGGGAGTTCCCCATGGTGTTCCTCTGGGTGTCTTCATTCATCCCCTTGTGATGTTTTTGTTTGTTTGCTTGTGTTGTTTTCTTTTACGTTTTTGCGTCTTTGGTTTTGCTTCAGTTGTCACACTGCTTTAATCGTTTGCAAATTTTCTTTCTGGGTCTGGTTGTAGATGTGTGTGCTTGTTCGTTTGTCGGTTTGTTTTGTTTGCATATTAGTATGTCTGTTGTGTTGGTTTGTCTGTGGTTGATTTCTCTGTTGTTGGTCTGTTGTTTTTTGTTAGTCTATCTGTCTGTTGTTGGTTTGTCTGTCTGTTGTTGGTCTGTCTGTGGTTGCTTTGTTTGTTGTTAGTCTGACTGTTCTTGGTTTGCGTTTCTGTTCTTGATTTATCTGTGTCGGCTTGTCTGTTTGGTGGTTTGTTGTTGTTGGTTTGTTGTTGTTGTTTTGTTGTTGTTGTTTTGTTGTTGCTGGTTTGGTGTTGTTGGTTTGTTGTTGGTGGTTTGTTGTTGTTGGTTTGTTGTTGCTGGTTTGGTGTTGTTGGTTTGTTGTTGTTGGTTTGTTGTTGGTGGTTTGTCGTTGGAGGTTTGTTGTTGGTGGTTTGTTGTTGGTGGTTTGTCGTTGGAGGTTTGTCTGTGTATTGTTGGTTTGCTGTTGTTGGTTTGTTATTAGTTTGTTTGTCTATTGTTAGTTTGTCTGTCTGTTGATTTTTCTGTTCATTTTTTTGTCGTGGTTTGTCTATTTGCTGTTTTGTATGCTTGTTGTTTGTATGCTGTTTTTTTGTTTCTTGGTTTTTGTTTCTTCTTGTTGATATGTTTGCTTGCCTGTCTGCTGCTTTTTGTTCCTCTCTTTTTTTTTCAGTTTTGTCTGTTTGTCTGTTTGTTAGTTGATTTGTTTCTAATGTTAGTCTGTCTAATAGTTTGTTTATTTGTAAGTTTGTGTGCTTGTAAGCTAATGTTTATGTTAGTTTGTAATTTTGTTGGTGTCAAATGTCATGCCCAGATTCAAAACACCACGCCCCTTCACAGTTTTATCTTCTCTAACAGAGAGTGCAGGTTGCTATGCTAAGAGCCTGTTGCCACTGAAGAAAATCCCAACATAATATTTCACAACACAAAAAACATTGTTATGTTGGCATCGTCACTTACAGCAATAACTGACAGGTATTTAACAACATAACAACATAACAACATTGT
>CM060343.1:38380267-38385267 GCA_030674155.1 Stramonita haemastoma
CTTATACCTAGGCTATCTTCCAACAGGTTGCTATGTACACTGTTATTATTTATTACCCTTGTTGTTTCGTTTTGCTATGTAAACTGTTATCATTGCCCTTGTTGTTTTGTTTTTGCATGACTTGTCTGCATGTGTTTTACGCTATGGCCCACCGTCTTGATTTTTTGTATGGTGAGTTTTATATTTTCAAAGACATGTTTACCTCATTCATGTTTGTTCCTCTAAAAATAAATAAACACTGGCTTTTCAATAGTTGTATAGGTCAGTTTTCTTGACTTGAGGGCAGGATCCCGAAAACAATGTAAAAGCTTAACCTTCAATCCTCAATGTAGACCATTCTGACTTGACTTGAGTTGACTTGAGCTGACTTGACTTGACACAGAGTAAATGATAAGTCAGTAACACGTGAACTGGGAAAGAGAAAATCTGCAATGCAACCAGTACTTACAGTGTGTGTACCCTCACAACAGAGAAACAGAGTACTTACAGTGCGTGTACCCTCACAACAGAGTACTTACAGTAAGTGTACCATCACTACAGAGAAACAGAGTGCTTACAGAGCGTGTACTGTCACATCAGAGAAACAGAGTACTTACAGATCGTGTACTGTTACAACAGAGAAACAGAGTACTTACAGTAAGTGTACCGTCACAACAGAGAAACAATGTACTTACAGAGAGTGTACCCTCACAGCAGAGAAACAGTGATGGGAGAACGTGGCCAGCCTGCCCTATTTAAAGAAGATGCCTTCTGCTGGCAAGAGCCTTGGTCTTTGATAATCAAGACAATCACACAAGGTGCGAAAACAATTTAAACTTTAAAACGATTGAAAACAACAGTTATTGTGAAATTTTGTGGACTGATGTGTGATACCCCATTCCACGTAGGTGTGAAACCAGTTGATAACCAAGACAATTACACAAGGAGCGAATTCAATATAAACTTTATGATTAAAAACATCAATTGTCCTGAAATTTAATGGTCTGATGTGTGAAACTGCAGTACATGTTTGGGTGAATCATATGATAATCAAGACAATCACACAAGGTGTGAAAACAGAATAAACTGTTTATGATTAAAACAGTTGTTGTGAGGTTTCTTGTCTGATGTGTGATAGGCAGTGCAAGTTGGGGGTGCTAGTCATATGCTAATAAGGACTGGTCATATGCTAATAAAGACAATTACATAAGGTGTGAAACTAGTATAAACTTTATCATGATTACACACACATCTTGTTGTGAAGTTTCTTTGACAAAAGTGTGATGCCCCTGTGCATGTTGGGGTGAAATTCAGATGATGATCGGTGCACACACCAGGTGATTAATCAACAAACCATTCTTTTTTTCTTGCCCGCATGTGTGTTTATTTACCGAAAAATGTGGCTTTCTTCGACAGAGTTTTGCCAGGGAAAATTCTCACTGCCATGGGTTCTTTTACGTGTGCTAAATGCTTGTTGCACACAGGATATTGATTTTTTGTCTCGTCCAAAATAACTAACATACAGCTCCCTACTCACTATCTTGTAGATGGGAAAAATTCTAGCACAAACAGGAATCGAACCCAGACCTTATTTATTTATTTATTTATTTATTTATTTATTTATTTATTTATTTATTTATTTATTTATTTAATCTTTTATATCCACGATAACAGAATAAGCAATCATGTGCTTTTTTTCATCCGGTCCCCGTGTGTATGCAGTTTTGTAAATATTGTCATCTGTTCCCACCGGCACACGATGGCCTACACTTACGAAAAGCGGAACAGGATTTAACGTGTGCGCAAGATGTTCTGCGTGCGTTCGCACACGGGGCCTCGGTTTAAAGTCTCATCCGAAGGACTTTTGGGGAGAGTAGAATCAGCACTGATGTTAACTCCAGGAGAAAAATCTCCTCGACGGGACTCGAACCCGGGTCGTCAAATTGCCAGCGCAATGTTCTGACCACTAGGCTATTTGAGTTTCTAGGCAGGTGCACGACCTCTAGACCACCACTTGTCATGGCTGAAGACAAAGCGACCAAGCATTTTGAAGCCAAGCAGTATTTGACTGTAGGACTGGACACCTAGCTTATGTTGATGATTAACAGCATGTTGACTTTGAAGCCAAACAGTATTGGACTGTAGGACTGGACACCTAGCTTATGTTGATGATTAACAGCATGTTGACTTTGAAGCCAAACAGTATTTGACTGTAGGAATGGACACCTAGCTTATGTTGATGATTAACAGCATGTTGACTTTGAAGCCAAACAGTATTTGACTGTAGGAATGGACACCTAGCTTATGTTGATGATTAACATGTTGACTTTGAAGCCAAACAGTATTTGACGGTAGGATTAGCTTATGTTGATGATTAACAACATGTTGACTTTGAAGCCAAACAGTATTCGACCGTAGGAATGGACACCTAGCTTATGTTGATGATTAACAATATGTTGACTTTGAAGCCAAACAGTATTTGACTGTAGGAATGGACACCTAGCTTATGTTGCTGATTAACAACATGTTGACTTTGAAGCCAAACAGTATTTGACTGTAGGAATGGACACCTAGCTTATGTTGATGATTAACAACATGTTGACCTTGAAGCCAAACAATATTTGACTGTAGGAATGGACACCTGGCTTATGTTGATGATTAACATGTTGACTTTGAAGCCAAACAGTATTTGACTGTAGGAATGGACACCTAGCTTATGTTGATGATTAACAACATGTTGTTGTTGCTGCTTTTTGCTGCTTCGTCATCTGTGACGTTCCCATCCTGTTGCTCTAATCCCGCTCATCCCAATCTCCCCGCCACAGCCATACCCAGATTCTTTGTGTCTCATCCCCGGGGTTGGGAGTCCACAGGGAGCCCATCAATGTTAGGCCACCGTGGAGCCACCAGCCAGATTGGGCCTGCACGTCGGCTGGGTCACTTTGGAGGTGTTCAGTGGTGCCTGTTCTGAGCCAACATACACAGGACACCACCTACTAAGACCCCTACTAACGACAGCATTGCCTTAGTCCAGGAGCCAGACTGAGTGAGTCACCCACCTGAGGTGGCGACCACCACAACGTCCCTCCAAGGACCGTTCCCCCACGAACGTCCAACCCCAAAGATCTTGACACAAACTCACCACAGGCACAGAAGCATATGGGGAAACCGAATCTAAGGTGACAATGAGACCAGAGCAGCAAGGGCCACCGAATTAGAGGCATTTTTATTAATTATTGCATGACAATCAATGGAAATGAAGATGATTTAATGATGCTGCCGTGGATGTGCATCCGTTTTGAGACTACTTGACAGGGTTGTACTCTACGCTTACTGTCATAGTATATCCCGGTATCAACCAGGCCCGAAAGATACAGATACCTGCAGTGTTGGTCAGGTAATTTGAGCAATACCCTTAAATTTGCATCCGTAAAGTGGATGAAGCTCGACTGTGTGGTTCAGGTCTCTCCACTGAGCCCACAGCAAACTCACACTGGGTAGGATGGGCCCAGTCCAAAAATATTTTCTTTTCTTTTTGGTGGGAGGGGAAGGGTAATAGAATAAGACTGGTTTGCTGTTGTAGGCATTCATTTGTCACATCCAGTTCCCGTGTGCATGCAGATTTGTTAATTCTGTTTTCTATTCTTACCAACACAAATGGTGTGCTTTTCCAAAACATGGAACAGGTTTGAACCTGTGTGCAAGAGGTTCTGTGTGCAGTCAAGCATAGGACTTTAGTTTTTAGTTTCACCAAAAAAGAATGAGCAGGCAAGCAAGCTAGCAAGTAAGAAAGCAAGATAGCAGGAGAGCAAGCAAGATATCAAGCAAGTGGCAAAAATAGCAACAAGGCAAGCAAGTGAATAAATTAAATAATCAATTTCTCCATCCAAATATTCATCCGTCCACACACCCATGCATTCATCAACCTATCCATCCATCACGAAATAACAATAAAGATTTACTTCATAGTTGAGTCCACCAGTCTGTTTATTGAAATTATTTTCTAGAGCATTTTCTGATAGATGAAACGAAAAATAATACTTTCATTATATATAAAAAAAACACAACCTTATTGTCATGCCATAACTAGAACATGTATCCAGCATGGGACAATACATAAAGAACAGTTTGCTGTAACCATCTGACGAAGAATCGCCTGGCAGAGGTAAAACAGGGGTACAGCAGCGATTGATAAAGGTACGGGCAGAGTAGAAAAGCATCAACTGCAGTCTGGCTGAAAAACTGATGAAGAGAGAGGTACAGTGCTGTGGTGACCAATGAATGTCGGCAGACGTCATGCTGTTAACCCTTTATAGGCCTGAGAGATGGAGACAGACAGAGCACAGCAGTGACCAGTGCAGATACTTGTCCACTCCCACATGTCAGAGATGGAGACAGACAGAGCACAGCAGTGGCCAGTGCAGATACTTGTCCACTCCCACATGTCTCATGGGTCAGCGTCACCAGGTTGGAGGTTCTGTCACCGCACCCAATGCCAGACACTGTCTTCTTTCTCCATTCGTTGTGGTCTTGGCTGGCCCTGCTGACTTCATGGAGATGTTGCCAGGCCACAGAATGGGGTGATGTTGCCATTGAGAGAAAGAAGTCTGTGGTCTGTGGTCATGACCAGAGTCACTGGCTTCACAGCCCATGTTGACAAGAGTAACAGCGACGCTGAGGTTTCAGTAGATTGAATCGGCTGTGGTCACAGGTAAAGGAAGGTAGCTGCTGATACAGACAGGGAAACACCAGTGACATGGAGAAACCACTGGCGGTCCAGAAGAATTCTCACCACACAGCTGACGGACCTCACGGCCCCTGGAGACAGGAGTACAGAGATGGACTGGAAAGACAGGAACTGTTGATGGACGTATAGACTGGCCAGTGTTAGAGAGTAGGAATACGGCGAGTGACTAGTGGGCGTCCTGGTGGACTTGACAGGTCGTAACACAATGGTAGTAAGTGCACCTAGCTAGGATACTTGACACAAATGCGACCAGTGGGGCTGAATTGATAGTACA
>CM060343.1:38400267-38420267 GCA_030674155.1 Stramonita haemastoma
GAGAGAGAGAGAGAGAGAGAGAGAGAGAGAGAGAGAGAGAGAGAGAGAGAGAGAGAGAGAGAGAGAAGAGAGAGAGAGAGAGAGAGAAGAGAGAGAGAGAGAGAGACACAGACAGACAAGACCCAGACGAACAGAGAGTATACAAATGCACTATAGAGTAGGGAAATGAATATTCACAAATAGAGAGAGAGAGAGAGAGAGAGAGAGAGAGAGAGAGAGAGAGAGAGAGAGAGAGAGAGAGAGAGAGAGAGAGAGAGAGAGACAGACAGACAGACAGACAGACAGACAGACAGACAGACAGACAGACAGACAGACAGACAGACAGACAGACAGACACACAGACAGACACAGAGAGACAGACAGAGACAGGCAGACAGAGATACAGACACATATACAGAGAGAGAGAGATCCACACCCCTGTCCACCCACACCCACAGACCCAAGTTGCCAAAACAACAAAGAAAATCAGCATTTCTCATTACAGTAGAATTTATTCTGTGACATTAAAAAATCCATAAAAAGTAATATAAATAACTATATTTTTTCTACACAACAAAAAACCCTTAACAACAAAGAAATCAGCATTTTTCACTACAGTAGAAATATTCTGTGACATTAAAAAAACACAAAAATGGTTTATAAACAAATTTTTAATAAATAAGCAAACCCTTACAACAAAGAAATCATCATTTCTCACTACAGTAGTTTTTGATCTATGACATTAAAAAGATATAAACAGTCATAAACAATAATATATTTTTCTTCACAAGAAACAAACCTTAACAACAAACAAATCAGCATTTTTCACTACAGTAGAAATTATTCTGTGACATTAAAAAAACAACATAAAAAGGCTTATAAACAATTATATATTTTTCTTCACAACAAACAAATGGTAAAGAAATCAGCATTTGTCACTACAGTAGAATTTATACTGTGACATTTTAAAACAATTAAAAAGTCATATAAACAGTTACATTTTTTCTACACAAGCAAACCTTAACAACAGAGTAATCTGCCTTTCTCAGTACATTCGAGTTTATTCTGTGACATTTCAAAACACAGAAAAAGTCATATAAACGATTACATTTATTTCTGCACAACATGCAAACCTACTGCAACTGACATTCTTTACAAAAACAAAACAAAACAAAAATCACCCCAGACCACTCAATGTGATTTCAGAAAAAATAACCCATCTCCCCATACACGTTCCACAGCACAGTGCAAATTACATCAGTCTTTCTTTTTTTTTTTTTTTTTTTTTTTCTTTTTTTTTAATTTTTACTATTTGTTTGCATGACATAGAGTAACAATTTGCAATATATTCAGAGTATGGATATAACAGATACAACCAAACAAACAGTCGGGAAAAAAAAGAAGAAAATAAGAGAGAGTACACAGATTACATTCGAGAATACCCCAAGTGAATTTTCAGTTGTTTTACAAAATAAGCAATGTAGCGATGCTACGTATTACATCAAAAAAACAATGCAGAAAACACAAAAAAACAAACAAACAAACAAAAAACCAGTTTCTTCAAATGTATCTACCCATCATCTAACTTTAAATGGGTCATATACCTTACATCAGAAAAGGTTTTGCTCCCAAGCCATATTACTTTTGTTTTCTCTGTATTCATAAAAAGTCCAGTTACATTTCCGAATAAGTTTAAAGTTTTCATGGTCTGTTCAAATGATATGCTGTCACCTTTATTTATCAGATGTGTATCACCAGCAAACTGTGACAACTTGTATTCTGTATTATTAACATAAATACCTTTTATGTTTGGGTTTTCTCTTATCATAATTGCCAGAATTTCTGCCGAGAGAATAAATAGGTATGGAGATATTGGGTCACCCTGTCTGCATCCTCTGTGTATATTAAACCAGGAGGAACACTGTCCATTGACTATTACTGTAGACTTAATATTTCTATAGAAAGTTGAAATCCAACGAAGTATATCTTTTCCAAATCCAAATGATTTGAATACTTTAGAAATAAACTGCCAACTTAAAGAGTCGAAAGCCTTTTCAAAATCAATGGAAATTAACATACCTGGAAGGTTTTTTCATTTTTAGGTAGCTCATTAGATCATACAACAATCTTATAATTATCTCCTATATATCTGTTAGACATAAATCCTGTCTGATCTTCATTAATGAGTCTAGGAAGAACTGTTTTTTATTCGATTAGCTATACAGGATGAACCTAATTTTATAGACAACATTAAGTAAGGATATTGGCCTCCAGTTTTTGATGAATTCTTTTGGTTTGTCATGTTTAGGGATGCATGTAATTATTCCTTCTTTTTGTGTATTTGTTAATTCCCCATCTTTAAAGGATCTATTTAAAGCTCTAACTACAAAAGAACCAAGTCGTTTCCAAAAAAACCTTGAAGAATTCTGAAGTAAACCCGTCAGAGCCTGGGCTTTTTCCCATGTTTCATATTTCCGAGAGCCCGTCCAGCTTCTTCCAATGTTATCTCACCTTCAAGCGATTTTTTTTCTTCACTTGATAGCTTAGGGATTTCTGAGACTAGATCTTTAAACTCATATTCTTTCACTTTCCGTTCTTTATATAAGTCTTCATAAAATTCCTTAACTTCCGAAAGAATATCATCAGACCTATATAACTCTTTCTCATTTGAAACCAACTTTGGCATATATTTGCTGATATAATTCCTTTTTTCTAAATTACAAAAATACTTTGCGATTTTTTCTCCTTCTTCCACCCATCTTGCTTTTGATCTGAGTAGAACACCCTTCATTTTAACTTCTCTAATTGCTGTTAGTTCACTACTGAAATCATTTAATTGTTGAATGTCATGCTCTGTTTTGTTTATTTTTTGTTCTACTTCCCTGATTTGATTTTCTAGCTTTTGTTCTTCTTGTTCTCTTTCCTTCTTTTTCTTTGTTGCATATGCTATTGTCTTTGCTCTAATTTTCATCATAAGAAAATCTAGAAACACGTTTTCAGGAATTGTTAACTTTATGTTGGTTTCAGAGATTTCTTCCAGATGTTCTTTCTCATAGTGATCAACAGCATACTCTCCGATAACACTGTTAATAGTTTCATTAATTTCTTTTGTATATATATTATCTTTGAGGAGAGAGTTATTGAATTTCCAGTATGTCATGCATTTTTTTTGTTTACCAAATTTCAATCTCAGACTAATCATAGAATGATCTGATCGATAACCATAGTGAATATCAGGCATTTCAACAGCAAATATAAGGTACTCAGAGAGAAGGAAAAAATCTAATCTGCTTTGTTTTAAAGGATTTGTCTTTCTCCAAGTGAATCTTTTACAGTCGAGATTGTATTCCCTCCATATGTCTGACAACTGTAATTCTTCAATCATATTCAGCACACTTTCTCGAGCTTTAGGGTTAGTTAGTATGTTTATAATTATTGTAATCAAGGGATGGATCTAAGACAAGGTTCCAATCACCAACACAGATAAACATTGCGTGTTTTTAAAACTTTTAATTACATCTTTTAAGTGTAAATAGAATTCAGGAGTGTCTCTGTTAGGTCCATAAACATCAACAAGAAGCAGATCCTGTTCCATATGTCTAAATAAAACTATCACAAAGTTCCCATCCTGGTCTCTGTGCACCCCTTTTATCTTAAATTCAAAAGTATTATTGAACATTATAGCCACTCCTCTGGAGTTTGAGCTATTAGAAGAAAATATACACTTGTAGCCCCACTCCGCTGTCACAAACGGTTCTATTTTCTTAGTAAAGTGTGTATCTTGTAGAAAAAAAACTGAGTGCGACTTTTGCTTCAGATACTGGAATACATCACGTCTCTTTTTAGCATCACCTAATCCTTGGCAGTTTAGTGATACAAGGGAAATACTATCCATGTATTTTTTATTACAGTTGAAAATAGCTGGATATCAGATAGCAATGGCTCTTCCAATATGGCCTGAAGAAAAATACCTTGATTGTCTCCATAAGCATTAAACATGCAAACTGTGTACAAGAAAAAAGCAAAACAAAAAGGCGGTAACAAGACAAGTAATAGATTCAAAACTTTAAAAGTGCACATAGCACAGGAAAACCACACTTGAACGCCGATCATGGTCAATGGTCTTGTCGCGTTGGTTCATAATCCATTTAATATAGTACTTCACTTTCCTTTATGTACAACATTCTACTACTACTACTACTACTACTAAATACTACTACTACTAAATACTACTACTACTACTACTACTACTACCACCACCACCACCACCACCACTATTACTACTACTACCATTAAACTACCACTACCACCATCAAACCACCATCACCACACCCCCTCTACTACTTTTACTACTGCCGCTGCCACCACCGCTGCCACCACTGCTACTCACCTCTACCACTACTACAAATACTACTACTACCTCTACTACTACTTCTTCTACCACCACCAACCAATCACTACCACTACCACTACTACTACTACTACACCACTACTACTACCACCACCACCACTACAACTACTACTACAACTACTACTACTACTACTAAATACTACTACTACTACCACCACCACTACCACTACTACCACTACCACCACAACTACTACCGCTACTACCACTACCACCACCACCACCACCATCTACCACTATTACTAACTACAACTATTACTACCACCACCACCACCACACCGCTACCACGATTACTGTTACCATGTACCATCACTCTACCACCACCACCACCGTCATCACCCCCACCACCACCACCACCTCCAATATCAATAATTTCACTACGACGACTAACAGTGATTATAACAATAATATCAAAAACCATCTCTCTCTCGCCCACTCGCTTGCTCGCTCTATCCAACACATGCATATAACAACTTGCGCACATACACGCATGCGTTCATGGGACAACCTCAGTGACAGACAACGCGTTTATCATTATCATCTTTCCTTTTGACGTCTTCACATCCTCCACTAGAGCTACAAGGTCCTCCCACGCCGAGGGTGGACGGGATAGCCTAGGCCTAGTGGTCACAGCGATGCGCTCACGATCCGCCGACGCGTTGCGAGTCTCGCACAAGAGGATCCCGCCTCCGGAGCCAACATCAGCGCCGCCCCACTCAACATTCGACCGACCATGGATGGTCCATGGTCCATCCACCCACCGGAAAAAATCCCGGCTGGCGGATCGGTACCAACGCCCTCACAGGAGACAAAACACTCACAAAAGAAGTAAACAAATAAAATCTTCGAATGGGGGAGTCCACAGCGACCCGAAACCCCGACGCCAGACCGGGAGCCTAACACCACATTCACAGTGTCCCGTCGCCCCCCCCCACATTCACAGTGTCCCGTCCCCCCCCCCCACATTCACATTGTCCCGCCCCCCCCCCCCCCTCTATTGTTATAGTCGGTACAAAGAGTAACTTTCTTATTTTTCTTAGTTTCATTAATTTATCTTTTAAAGAACAAAACACACTTTTTTTGGAAAAAAGAGCACACACTGGCACATTGTACCCATTACTAGATTAAACAAAAAAACAGATATAGCATAAATCTTTCACAAAAAAATTTACAATTTAAGTTTGATGTGTTGGTGTAAAATCTGCCATCAGTCTTCCAACAGAAGATCAATATACAGATCTGCCACCAACATCATCTAAATTCATTTCACAGAATATCAATGCCAATCACAGCACAAGCTTTCTTATTGTCTTCAAATTTTATGCAAATTAAAAAGTAATGAATAAAAAAATCTTCTTCAGGGACACTAATAACACAATTTTACAACCTTCTACATTTATCTTACCATTTCACAATAATTTTCTTGATCTCATTAAAAAAAAAAAATTAAAAACCCAAAGAACAAAGGCGCGTTTTATCCTATGAAGTAACCCAAATCATTGACATACCAATGCCAATCACAACACAAGCTTTCTTTTTGTTTTCTCATTTGATGTGATGGGAAAAAAAGAACATAACAGTGCATTTCCTATTCTATTATACAACAAAACTGTTTCTTGGAAATTAACATCTGATCTCATTACTTGAAAAAAACCCAACTCCCATCTACTACACAATATCATATAACATCATTACATAGATTTTCTTAAAATGTGTTGGTGTAAAATCTGCCATCAATCTTCCAGCAGAAGATCAATACACAGATCTGCCACCAACATCATTTAAAGTTATTATTTAAAAAACAACAACACCAAACTACAAACAAACCACAACGGCACATTTGCCCTCTCCCGGACACACACACACACACACACACACACACACACACACACACACACACACACACACACACACACACACACACACACACACACACACTGACCAGTACATTTACCCTCTACCTAAAAAAAAATCAACACAGGCAAATTTAGTCCCCCCCCTCCCCCCGAAAAAAAAAAACCACAGGCACACTAACCCCTGCCCTACAAAAGAAACACAGGCACATTTTAACCCCCCCCCCCCCCTTAAAAAAAACAAACAAGAAAACAACACACTGGCCTATTTACTCTCCCCCCAAATAAAAACACACAGGCATATTTACCTCCTCCCCCCAAAAAAAAAACACGGTACATTTACCCCCCCCCCCCCCGAAAAAAAAAGAAAAAAAAGAAAAAAAAAACAGACAGGCACATTTACCCACCCTCCCTTCTCCAAGAAAAACCACAGGAACATTACCCTCTCCCCCCAAAAAAATCCCAGCAACACCGGCACATTTACCCTCTCATCCTCCCCCCCCCCCCAAACAAAAATACAGGCACAAATTAATCTCTCTTTCTCTCCCCTCCCCTCAAAAAAAAAAAACAGCAACAGGGCACATTTACCCTCTCATCACCCCCGCCCCCCCAGCCCCCATCCCACAACATAAAACAGGTATAATCATCCTCTTTCACCCCTCCAGTAAAAAAACAACATCAATGGCACATTTACCCTCTCCTCTAACAAAAACACACTGGCGCACATTATTCAATACTACACTTAAAACCAATACCATCCGCCTTTCACATGTATTTTTCGTAAGATGTATTGGAGTAAAATCTGCCATGAATCTTCCAGCAGATTATCTATACACAGATCTGCCACCAACATGGCAATCACATGATGATCTTTGTTATATCTTTCACATTTGATTAATATATAATATATATATATATAATATATATATTATATATATATATATATATATATATATATATAATATATATATATATAATATATAAAGCCCCCGCATCATTATACAGCTTGTACAGTAGCTCCTAAATCTTCATTGGATTCCATTTAAAATAAAAACAAACATCCAAAACAAACTCGCCGGCAGACTTTATACACCACAAGACATACTGTGTGATACAGTATGAAGCTGTGTTGGTTTAAAATCTGCCATCAATCATCTAGCAGAAGATTGATACACAGATCTGCCACCAACATCATCTAAAGTCATTTCCCAGAATATTAATGCCATTCGTAGCACCAGATTTCTTTTTGTTTTAACATCTGATGGGATTTAAAAATTCAAAAATAAAAAATGAAAACCACTTCTGGCACACTTTTAACACTATTATACACCATTGCTACATTTTCTTTGCTGTTTACATTTAATCTCATTCTTAAATAAACAAACAATAAACAATCCCACAGACACAGTTTATCCAGTACTATGCATACAATTATTAAAATAGCAATGGCAATTCCAGCTCCAGCTTTCTTTTTGTTTTCACATTTGATGTGATTAAAAACAAACAAAAAAACTCCCTACTGGCATTATATACACCATTATGCAACATATATGTATCTTGTTAATTCACATTTAAGCTCAATACTTAAAAATGAAAATCCAGGCACGCAGGCACATATCCATACTACACTTAATGTTATATACTATTAGTCTTTCACATGTATTTTTCGGATTATGTGTAGGTGTAAAATCTGCCATCATTCTTCCAGTAGGAGATTAATACACAGATCTGCCACCAGCATCATCTAAAGTCATTATTAAAAAAATAAAAAAACACTAGACATACAAACTTCTACCCACCTAAAAAGAAAAAAAAACCCACAGGCACATTTACCCTCATCCCCCAATAAAAACAACAGAAGCATATGATTTTACCCTCCCCCTAAAAAACACCCACAGGCATATTAAATTTTACCCTCTCCCCCCAAAAAAAATCCCCACAGGCACATTTACCCTCTCCCCCAAAAAAAAACCCACAGGCACATTTACCCTCTTCCCCCTCAAAAAAACCCACAGGCACATTTACCCTCTTCCCCCTCAAAAACCACACAGGCACATTCTCCCCGCCCCCTCCCCTCCCAAAAGAAACATTTATCCTCTTTCCCAACAAAAGCATATATACACAATTACCCTCCTCCTCCCTCCCCCCCCAAAAAAGACCCAGGCACATTTACCCCCCCCCCCCCCAACAAAAAAACAAACAAACAAACAAAAATGGCACATTTAGGATACTCTATTCAACCATATGCTTTAAATTATAAACCATCAGTCTTACATTTTTCGTAATGTGTGTGTGTGTAAAATCTGCCATCAATCTTCCAGCACAAGATCAATACACATATCTGCCACAAGGATCATCTAAAGTGATTTCACAGATTATTAATTCCAATCACACCACAACGCTTTTTTTGCTCAATTTGATCCAATTTTTTTAAAAGATCAAAACAATCCATATCATCGCATTACGTTTTACATCCTACAAACATCGCTCAACATTATACACAACATTATACCAACTACTAGTTTTATTACCAATTCACATTAATTTTGATCCCATTACCTCAAAAATTAGAAAAAAGAAAACACTCACACTTTACTCACCGCCATACTTAACATCTTACATCGTTAGTCTTTCACATACATATTTGCTAAGATGTGTTGGTGTAAAATCTGCCATCAATCTTCCATCAGAAGATCAATACACAGATCTGCCACCAACATGGCATTCACATGAACTTCTTTGTTATTCCTTTCCGATTTTATGTGATTTCTAAGAAAAGACCACTGCTCTCCACACACTGTTCATACCATTATATAGCCTGTAGTTTTCTCCCCAATCTTCACTTGATTCAATATATTAAAAAAATCGCAGGCACACTTTACACACCACATGACATATAGCATGAAGATGTGTTTGTGTAAAATCTGCCATTAATCTTCCAGCAGAAGATCAATACACAGATCTGCCAAAACATCGTCTAAAGTTATTTCCAAGAATATCAATGCAAATTACAGCATCAGATTTCTTCTTTTTCATTTTACATTTAATGACATTTAAAAATTACTAAAAAAAAAAAAAAAAAGAAAAAAAAGAAAACCTCTCCTAGCACACTTTCAACATTATCATACACCATTGCTACATTTTTCTTTGCCGTTTACATTTGAACCCATTCTTAAAAAAAACAAAAAAAAGAAGCTAAAATGGCAATTACAGCACTCCCTTTCTTTTGCTTTTCACATTTGATGAAATTTTTTAAAAAGAGGGAAAAAATCTTAACCCATTTTTACACAATTATACTACAAATTTTTTTAATTGTAAATTCACATTTGACCTCATTACTTAAAAAAAGAAGAGAAAAACCATCTATAAAATTTTTAAAAACCCATCTCTGGGCACTTTCTGTACACTATTACACAACATTCTCCATCCTCTTGTTGATTTCCAATGGATATCATAATTTGAAAACAAACACAAACCACACAGCCACGTTTTTTTTGTTTATCCAATACTATACATAAAACCATTAAAATGTCAATGGCAATCACAGCACACGCTTTCTTTTTGTTTTCAAATTTGAAGTGATTAAAAAAAAAAAAACCTTTCCCCAAGAAAAAGGGAAAAACCCGAAGCACATTTTATCCAATACTATACTTAAAATCATATACCTTTAGTCTTTCATTCATTTTTTTTGTAAGATGTGTTGGTGTAAAATCTGCCATCAATCTTCCAGCAGAAGAACAATACACAGGTCTGCCACCAACATCATCTAAAGTTATTATTTGAAAAATAAACCCACAAACAAACCACACATGCACATTTACCCTCTCCCCGAAACACACACACACACACACACACACACACACACACACACACACACACACACACACACACACACACACACACCACACACACACACACAGAGGTATATATACTTCCCCCCCAAAAAAAAAAAACAAAAAAAAACACATAACAACAACATAGGCACATTTACTTTCCCCCCCCCCAAATAAAAACACACAGGAACATTATTTTACCCTCCCCCCAAAAAATAAAACCACAGGCACATTAACCCTCTCCCCCCCCCCCCCCCCCCCCCCCCCCCCCCCCCCCCCCCCCCCGAAAAAAAACAACCACCAAAACCAAACCAAAAACAACGAAGAAAAGGAACATTAATCCTCTCCAACAAAAGCGTCCAAGGGCATTTACCCTTCCCGCCCAAAAAAAACATTCCCAACAGGCACATTTACCCTCAACTCCCCCCCCCCCCCCCACCAAAGAAAAAAAACAGAGGCACATTTACCCCTCCCCCCAAAAAATAAAACACCCCAAAACACAGGCTCGTTTATTCACCCCCCCCCCCTCCCCAAACACAGGCACATTAATTTATCCTGTCCCTTAATAAAAACACACAGGCACACTCTATTCAACCCTACACTTAAAATCGTACCCAATCAGTCTTTCACATTTTTCGTAAGATGTGTTGGTGTAAAATCTGCCATCAATCTTCCAGCAGAAGATCAATACACAGATCTGCCACCAACATCATCAAAAGTCATTTCATAGAATATCAATGCACAAACTAATAATCTTCTAATTTGATGTGATTTTTTAAAAAGCATAAAACAATCCAAATCATCACCTTACTTCTTACATCATACATACTTTGCACATTATACAACCTTTTACATTTTTATTACCAATTCACATTAATTTTGATCTCATTATCCTCCCCCCCCAAAAAAAAAAAACAGGAAAAGGAAATCACTCACATAAAATATTACATCATTAGTCTTTCCCATACATTTTTGCTAAGAAGTGTGGGTGTAAAATCTGCCATCAATTTTCCAGCAGAAGATCAATACACAGATCTGCAACCAACATATAAAGTCATTTCGCAGAATACCAATGCCAATCACAGCACAAGCTTTGTTTTGTTTTCGGATTTGAGGTGATTAAAAAATATATATATAAAACCTCCCTCACACTTTTTTTTACACTATTACACAACATTCTACATTTTCTTTTCGACTTCCAATGGATCTTATAATTTAAAAAGAAAAGACAAACAAACCGCACATTCTTGCTTTATCCAATACTATACATAAACCATTAGAATGTCAATGACAATCACAGCACAAGCTTTTTTTTGTTTTCAAATTTGAAGTGATTTAAAAAAGAAAGAAAAATTTTCCCCAAAACTGAAAAAAAAAACAGGCACATGTTATCCAATACTATACTTAAAATTATATACCTATAGTCGCTGCACATTTATTTTGTGTGATGTGTTGGTGTAAAATCTGCCATCAATCTTCCTACACAAATCTGCCACCAACATCCTCTTAAGTCATTAAAAAAAAAAAAAAAAACCACTAAACAACAAACCACACAGGCACAAATTTTACCCTCTCCGAAACACACACACACACACACACACACACACACACACGCACGCACGCACGCACGCACGCACGCACGCACGCACGCACGCACAGCACGCACGCACGCACGCACGCACGCACATTTATCCTCTCCGGAAACACACACACACACACACACACACACACACACACACACACACACACACACACACACACACACACACACACACACACACACAGGGCACATTTACCATCTTCCCCAATAAATTCACACAGACACATTTGCACTCTCCACCCCCACCCCCCAAAAAAAATAAAGAAAACTGGCATGTGCATACTCTACCTCCCCCCTCCCCCCCCCAAAAAAAAAAAAACCCACACAAGCACATTCCCCTCTTCCCACCAACCCCATCCCCAAAAAGGTACATTTATCCGCCCCCCCCCCCCCCAAGAAAGCATACAGGCACAATTACCCTCTCCTCCCCCCACCCCCAAACAAAAAGACCCAGGCACATTTACCCTCTTCCCCCTAACCCCCCCAAAACAAAAACAACAATAAAACCCCCACCAAACACAGTCACATTAATTTATCCTCTCCCTGAACGAAAAAAAACACGGGCACACTTTCTTCAACCCTACACTTAAAGCCATATCCCATTAGTCTCTCACATACTTTTTTTCCTAAGACGTGTTGGTGTAAAATCTGTCATCAATCTTCCAGCAGAAGATCAACACACAGATCTGCCACCAACATCACCTAAAGTCATTTTTTAAAAAACCTAACCACAAACCAACCACACATGCACATTTACCTTCTCCAGAAACACACACCCAACACACACACACACACACACATCACACACAACACACACACACACACCACACACACACACACACACACACATACACACACACACACACACACACACACACACACACACACACACTTACCCTCTCCCTAAAAAAAACAACAACACATGGACATTTACCTCACCGCCCCCCCCCCCCCTCCCCGAAAAAAAAAAGCAAAATTAAACACAGGCACATTCACCCCCTCCCCCCTCCAGAAAAAGACACATTTACCCTATCCCCCCTCCAGATAGACACATTTACACTCTCCCTCCCCCCTCCAGAAAGACACATTTACCCTCTCCCCTCCCCCCTGCAGAAAGACATTCACCCTCTCCCCCCTCCAGAAAAGACACATTTACCCTCTCCCCCTCCAGAAAGACACAGGAACATTTACCCTCCTTCCCCCCTAAAAAGGCGCATTTACCCTCCTCCCCAAAAAGGTACATTTACCCTCCTCCCCCAAAAAGGCACATTTACCCTCCCCCAAAAAAGGCACTTCCACCCTCTCCTCCCTTCCCCCCCAAAAAAAAAAATCACAAAAAAACACAGGCACATTTCCTTCACTACTATACTTCAATCTTTCACATACATTTTTTGGAACATAATTATGTTGGTGTTTAATCTGCCATCAATCTTCCAGCATAAAATCAATACACAGATCTGCCACCAAAAAAAGCCGAAAAACAAGCATTTTCCTTACACACGTTTTGCAACATTATAGAAACTATTACATTTCCTTGCCAATTCACATTTATCTTAATCTCTTTACCAAAAAAAAAGAAAATGAAATCGGTCCCATTTTACCCATTCCTAAACTTAACATCACATACCAGAGCTCTTTCCTGTACATTTTTGGATGTTGAGTTGGTGTAAAATCTGCCCTCAATCTTCCAGCAGAAGATAATACACAGATCTGCCACCAATATTTATAGTCATTTCACAGAATATCAATGTCACCAACAGCACAAGCTTTCTTTGCGTTTTCACATTTGCTTGTGCTTTAAAAAATTAATAAATGAAAAACCCTCTTTGGCATGATTTCTACACTGTTACATAACATGCATATTTCTTGTCATTTTAAAATGTAGATTATTTCATTTACATTACATCTCATTATCTAAAAAAAAAGAAAGAAAAAGGCAAAATGCACAGGCGTATTTTTCCTGTACTATACATTGAATCACGAAAATATCAATGGCAATCGCAGCACAAGCTTTCATTTTGTTTTCAAATTTGATATGATTTTTTAAAAAAAGAAAAAACTCTTCTCTTCCCCCTAAAAAAAACCTTAGTCACTTTTTATTCACTACTATGCTTAAAATCATATACCAGTAGTCTTTCTCATACATTTTTTGCAAGATGTGTTGGTGTAAAATCTGCCATCAATCTTCCAGCAGAAGATCAATACACAGATCTGCCACCAACACAAACTAGAAGTTCTTTTATGCAATCAGAGAGCCAGCTTTGTTTCTCTTTTCATAATAAAGGCTATTTGAAGAAAAGGAAACCTCTCCACACACTACACACATTATACAGCACATAGATTTAGAATCTACGTTTTATCTCATCACTACTTGAAAAAGAAATGTTTAAAGCACACAGGTGCTCAACTCCTTAACCACTACTCTACTTAAATAATAGCAATCTTACATACACATTTTTCGTAATGTGTGTTGGTGTAAAATCTGCCATTAATCTTCCAGCAGAATATCAATACACAGATCTGCCAACAAAATGGCAATTACATGACAATCTTTGTTATTCCTCTCATTTAATGCGATTTTAGAAAAGAGAAAAAAAGACTCCTTCTCCCTAGATATTGTCCATACCATTATACAGCCTGTGCAGTATCTCTTCTATCTTCATTTCATTCAGTTAAATAAACAAAAACGGGCATGCACACTTTCCACGTAGCATGAAGGTGCATTGGTGTAAAATCTGCCATCAATCTTCCAGCAGAAGATCAATATACAGATCTGCCATCAAAAAGCTTTCCTTTTGTTTCAAATTTGATGCAATCAAAAACAAAACAAAAAACCCTCACCCACATAATTTCTACACTATCAGAGAACATTCTACATTTCCTTGTCATTTCCATTGGATCTCACTATTAAAAAAACAAAAAAGAGAGAAACAAAACACAAAGGCACATTCATTCAATAGTATACAAAAAATCAATAATATACAATTGCAATCACAGCACAAGCTTTCTTTTTGTTTTCGCACTGAATGTGATTTTACTAAAATAAAACAAAACCTTCTGGAACACTTTCTACACTAATATACAACATTACAGTTCCTTGTTAATTTTCCATTTTATAAAAAAAAAAGTAAAGGTGCTGCATAACCCATGTGGTTATAGGGGAGCGAGGCATCTCAGGGTAAGATTTCAGCTTCTCTAAGGGCCAGCATATTGAGAAAGGGCCCATATCTTTCCAATCTTATATCATTATTAATCTAGAAAAAAAATCCAAACATACAGGCAAATTGTAACCAATACTTTGCACAAAATCAGAATATCTATGACAATCACAGCACAACTTTTCTTCTTGTTTTCACATTTGATGTGATTGAAATAAAAGCTATAAAACTTCATGGGGGGAGAGAAAAAAAAACAACCTCTCCCAAATAAAAAAAAGGAAAGAAAACCTCTCCAGAAAAAGCATAGATTGTATTCCTTCTTACATTTCATTTCATAAACTATCAGTATTTCACATGTACTTTTCGTAACAAATGTTGGTGTAAAATCTGCCATCAATCTTCCAGCAGAAAATCAATACACAAATCTGCCACCAACATCACCTAAAGTTATTTCACAGAATACTGATGTCAATCACAGCTTAAGTTTTCTTTTTGCTTTCAAATTTAATTTCATTAAAAAAAATCTCTTCACACACTTTCTACACTATAATAAAGCATATTTCTGTTTCTTGTAAATTTCCAATCGATATCATTTTTTTAAAAAAAGAAAAAAAAGAAAAAGAAACAAACTACCCAGGCACCTTTTATCCAATACTTTACATAAATCATTCAAATATCAATGACAATCACAACATCAGCTTTCTTTCTATTTTCAAATTTGATCTGATAAAAAAGAAAAGCTATTCCACAAAAAAAGAAAAAAAAATCCAAATCCACTACTATACTTATGACCATATACCACTTGTCTTTCACATACATTTTTCGTAAGATCACAGCAAAATTTTCTTTTTATTTCCACATTTGATAAAAAAAGAAAACTTCTTCGAAAAAAACCCACACATCCCATTTGATTCAATACTATACTTAAAAACATACAATTAGCGCTTCACAGACATTTTTTTGCAAAATGTGTTGGTGTAAAATCTGCCATCAATCTTCCAGCAGAAGATTAATACACAGATCTCCCAACAACATCATCAAAGTCATTTTACATAATTTTAATGCCAATCACAGCACAAGCTTTCTTTTTGTTCTTAATTTTTATGTGATTTAAAAATCAACCAATTAATGAATAGAATACAAGACCTCTACCCATGCTGCATTTTTCTAGTTAATTTCCATTGATCTGAATATTGACATGATCAAAGACAAAGAGAAACAAACCATACAGGCACATTTATCCAATGCAATACATAAAATCATTAGAATATCAATAGCAATCACTGCACAAGTGCTCTTTTGTTTTTCACATTTTATGTGATTTGCAAAACAAAAATCAAAGAAAACCTCTTCTGAAAAAGAAAACAAATAGCAGGCACGTTTCATTCAACACTATATATATATATATATATATATATATATATATATATATATATATATATATAATATATATATATATATATATATATATATATATATATATGTGTGTGTGTGTGTGTGTGTGTGTGTGTGTGTGTGTGTGTGTGTGTGTGTGTGTCTGTGTGTGTGTGTGTCTGTGTCTGTGTCTGTGTCTGTGTGTGTGTCACACACACACACACACAGTCACACACACACACACACACACACACACACACACACACACACACACACACACACACACACAGTCACACACACACAGTCACACACACACACACGAGTCACACACACACACACAGTCACACACACAGTCACATACACACCGTCACACACACATGGTCACACACACACAGTCACACACACCCATGGATACAGACACAGAGACAGACACACAAACACACACAGAGTCATACCTCTCCCCCCACTCCAACAGCCCTAACTGCCTACTTCAAGCCCCCCACCTCCCTCCTAGCACCCCTCTCCCTAAAATTCTACCAACCCTCCCAACCCTCAAAACTAAAATTTCGTCATTGTGTCAGCTAGTAACATCTAATCTATCTGCCTGTGTGTCCACATGAGGGGCCAGGGTTAGTATACAGGTTAGAATTAGTATGAATAGTTAGCATGCAAAGGGAAGGAAGCATCCAAAAACGGGAAACGCGCAAAAAGGGGACATATGCAAAAAGGGCGACATATGCATAGAGGGGGACACATGCAAAAAGGGGAAATAAGCATGCAAAAAGGGGGAGGGTTGCCAGTCTGTGTGGGAAAGCATGTGGACACAGCAGCAGATTGAACTGACGGTACTTAGCTGGAGACACAACAATGTGGAGCTCTATTCAAATTCTCTTTTAAAAATGACTGGTCCTATCAACTGCTTAAGGTCTGTTGTACTCGAGTTACTTTGGATTTCTAATCTCAAATTTCCAGCTCTGCTGCTATCAAAGCTGCCTCAGGCCAAAGACTTTGGAATACAGTTTCTTTGTTTTTGTTTCTCCTGCTAGAGCTCCAAACTTTTACTCACAGTAAGACTTTTTTGGCATAAGCAGCCCCATCATTTAGGTAGCTGCATTTGAACTTTAGGGATCCAGTTAAGAATACAAACCTTCCAATTTTGCTAGGACAGTCGGGAGGTACCTCCCTGCTCTTTTCGATTTTCAACTATCCTGTTTTGCTTTTTAAAAAGAAATATGTAATTTGATTTTCACGTCAAACTGAAAAGAACGTGATGACTGAGACTTTAACCACCCAAAACCCACCTGAAATAAAAAAGAAAATGAGGGCCAAAAAAATATATATAAGCTTGCCAAAAAGCTATCCCTGTCAATCGCCCTCTTCTCTATCCCCAGTGATCCCGCCTTGTGTCCTAACCCTCCTCCTAACACCTTTTCCCCAGAGTAACGCCCATGTCCCCTCTTTGATTACCACACAACACACACACACACACACACACACACACACACACACACATCCACACAAAACACACACACATGCGGGTTCACACACACACACACACACACACACACACACACACACACACACACACACACACACACACACACACACACACACACAAAAGCAAACACACACACACACACACATGCACGTACAAACATCCACACAGAAATCTCACACACACATACACACACGCACGCACAAACACCACACACACACACACACACACACACACACACACACACACACACACACACATGCAGTCGCACACACACACACATACACACATACACACACATACACACACACACACACACACAGACACACACAGACACACACAGACACACACAGACACACAGACACACAGACACACAGACACCACACACACAGAGACTTTCTAAATGGAAACTATAAAACTTTACACTGCAGTAAAATCATGGAAAGATAACCAGATGTAGATCACCACATATACTGCTTTACAATACTGTAAAAAAAAGAAATTAAAAAGAGTATCATACATCCTACTAACATAAAACAGACGGATAACCTGCTGGTACCAATTTTTTTCAATGCTTTTAAACAAGGGGACAGAAGCATTGAAATAATTCTCAGACCTACAGGGCTTATTTCAACCGTAATTATTGTCTTAGCTGGACGCTAGGATGATAGTATTTTCTATATGATCTGATTCAAGTCACACAAAAAATAAAAGGAAAAAAAAACAGTATAATGATAAAAAAACTACCATCATTTTAAGCCATGTACTACAAAATAATTCTCCTCTCTCAAACACTTGCCATTTAAAATACAAATCAGGAAACAAGACTTCAAATCACGAACATCATTAATCAAATCAGGGGGTGTCCTCTGCGGCGACGGCGAATTCTTCTGCAACGGCGGTGATATCTTCTCAGCAATGTCCTCTGCGGCGACGGCGAAGTCTTCTGCGGCGGCGGCGAAGTCGTGTGCGGCGACGGCGAAGTTTTCTGAGGCGACGGCGAAGTCTTTTGCGGCAACAGCGAAGTCCTGGATGGATGGTGTTCTCACCTTCCTGCCAGAACACACGTCACAATCGTCAGTATCATCATTCACTATGTCTATTTTCCGCTAGAGCTCCGAGGTTTATCAGAGATCAAAATTTTGCGTAAGTGACCGTTTTACATGTCTTTATGCCGATAGAAATGTTAAAAAAAATAAAGTTTGGGAAATGGTTGTCTAGGCCCGTGATATTAGGCCATCGTGTGCCCGTGGGAACAGATGACAAAATTTACAAAACCGCATACACACGGGGACTGGATGTAAAAAAGCACATGAGTGGTCATTCCATTATCCTTGCTATAAAAATAGAGAAAAATACTGATTTGCGCTATTTCATGTTCCCCTGTTGGCTGTTGTCAGCTACACTAACTCCATAACCATAAGCTTCAAACTTTTTTTGTTCTTCCAGAAACTGACCTCTCGCAGCTCATTCCATGCTGCAGCCTAGGCACTGCTGAAAGTGGTATCATAAACCAAATCATGCACTGCATTGCACTGCACACACAAACCTGACGTCCTGTGATTTTTTTCTTACCTTTCATCACACACTGATGGCGCTTGTTGACTCACAGTGTTAAAGGTCAAGCCAAAGTCTCTTGTTTGCTAATGTAAAAAAAGGGTAAAAAATCAGTTTATATGATTATGCTGCTGGTTTATTTCTCAAAGCACACAGATGTGTTTGTTTATTCATTTTATTTATTCATAACTAATTCTTATATCGTATGATATTACCAGCTGAAAAGGAGTTAGAATGCCATATGTCACTGTCAGATTGTTACATTATATTACCAGCTGGAGAGGAGACAGAATACCATATGTCACTGTCAGATTGTTAACTACACTCTGGATGAGGAGTTTGGGTGTATGACTCTTCGAGTACTTCACCATAAAGGCAACCACACTCCAACTTCAGAGGATTTTTCTTCTTTAGAGTGTAGGATTCTTCCGTACCAGCGAGTTCCGGCTGACGACAAAGCTCGACACCATTTATAATGTAACACCATGTCAGTCTAGACTTTGGCCCCTAGCTTGTATCACTAACTGACAAAGCTTTGGCCTGGGCTAGAAAAAGGAATCAATGAATTTGATGTTACCATCATCACGTCCTGGTAACTGACATGTGGTGCCGGATGATGTGTCTAGTCTTTGGCACTTGATTCCAGTCCTGGAGCTCCTGAAAGCCATTAAGAAATCGTCAGTGACAGGGAAAATGTTCACTGCTCTTCTAGCTTAAATCCGATTTCATCCTATCACTTACAC
>CM060343.1:38435267-38437767 GCA_030674155.1 Stramonita haemastoma
ATAAGCACTCGTGTGCTTTTTTACATCCACTCCCCGCCCTTTTCAGGGATAACATCAAGATAAAAAGATAGCCTCAACTACACAACAACAATTATAATGATCCAAATACCAAGAGCAGGAAACCATACCAAGTACAAAACAGCAGGTAAGAAATAAGACAGAGATACAATTTTAAGGTAATGTTATGAAAAAGCACTCATTCAGAACGAATATAAGATGTAAGAATCGATGATTTTGATTTGAACACAAAAAAAACGAAAAAAAAAAAAAATCAAACAAAGACAAAACCAAAATAAACAAAACAAAAAAGGTGCAATAATTAAAGAGCAAAAATGAGAATATGATAAGGTTAAATGACTGAAAACATCAATCCACCACCATCTATCATCAAAATAAATCCCATAAAACATAAGATTTTGATAAAAGGGGAGAAAGAACAACAACAGGTAAGAAATAAGACAGAGATACAATGTTACGGTAATGTTATAAAAAGGCACTTATTCAGAAATAAAAATATGAAATAAGAATCAATGATGATTTTGATTTGAATTTTTTAAAAAAGGAAAAAAAAAGAAAAAAAAGGCGCAATACTTATAGAGCAAACATAAGAATATGATGAGGTTAAATGACTGAAAACATCAACCCACCACCATCTATTATCAAAATAAGTCCCATAAAACATAAGTTTTTGATAAAAGGGGAGAAAGAATAACAACAACAAAAACCCAACTCACACACACACACACACACACACACACAACACACACACACACACACACATACACACACACACACACACACAACAAACACACAGACACACACAACAACACACAACACACACACACACACACACACACACACACACACAACACACACACACACACAACACACACACACCACATACACACACAATAATAATAATAATAATAATAATAATAATAATAATAATAATAATAATAATAATAATAATAATAATAATAATAATAATAATAATAATAAATGGAATTTGTATAGCGCTATATCTTGTAAAAACAAATCAAAGCGCTTGCATTCGACCAACACAACACACAATCAACAGAAATTTACAGTTTTAAACAAATTCGAATGTACACACACACACGCACGCACGCACGCACGCAGCACGTGCACGCGCACACACACCTACAAACGTTATGCACTTTGGCAGGTGGATGTTGAAGGTAGGGACAGGTAAGAGATGGAAGTGAAAGGAGAAAACTTAGGTTTGAAATAAGTGTGTCTTGTGGTTGGATTTAAAAGTGTCATAAGTAGGCTTTTGCCGGAGGGAGAGAGGAAGGTCGTTCCAGATCGATGGACCAGAAACAGAGAAAGAGCGGCGGCCAACGGTAGATAGGTTGAATCTGGGTATTCTTAAGGACAAAGTATCTGCCGACGAGCGGAGGGAGCGAGAAGGTGTGTAAGTGAAGACATTCACAGAGGTAGGAGGGTGCAGTATTGTGGAGACATTTGTAACAGATGGTATTGATTTTGTAGTTTACTCTCTGTGGTACAGGCAGCCAATGAAGATATTTCAAGAGAGGGGTAATGTGCTCAGATTTTTTTTCTTTCTGAGGACAAGACGAGCTGCTGAGTTTTGTATACGTTGAAGGGATTGGATGGATGATACTGGCAGACCAGCCTAAAGAGAATTGCAATAGTCCAGACGTGAGAGAATAAGAGAAGTGACGAGTTTGGATGTTGCATCAGTGGACAGGTACTTTCGAATTGCGCTAATACGCGGTAGTTGATAGTAGCATGACTGACAGGTTTGGGTAATGAATTTTTGCGTGGAGAGAGTGTTGTCGACGACTCCTAGCTACTTCACAGAAGTGGATAGTGGAACTAACGTATTGCCGAATCTATTGAAGTTGTTCGAATGGAGGAGAGTTTGTGTTTGGTGCCTACAAGCATGGCTTCGGTTTTATCTACATTTAGTTGTAGTTATTTTGTATCATCCAGTGTTGGATGTCTTGAGGGCAGCTGGTCATACTTGTCAAGAGAGAAGGAAGATTTTCAGGTGTGTCACTGCTTTGAATCTCTTAGTCGTCAGCATAAAAGTGATAATTGATATGATCACGGTCTATTATATGTGACAGTGGAGCAGTATAGAGGGTAAAGAGAAGACCACACACCACACACACACAAAACACACACACACACACACACACACACACACACACACACACACACACACACACACACACACACACACACACACACACACACACCCCACCAACAACGAAGCACAACACACACGATAACCAACCATCAGACGCAAGTCTTATGATTATGGATCATAATCAACTGATAACCATGATCCTAATCAATGAGGGCATGGTTATTCACTTACTTAATGATAATTAATGGGTTTTCACAATATCAATTACATTTAAATACGCATGAAATTCAAAATGGAGAGTAAGTATATGAATAGAACATTTTTTTCTCAATATGGATGGCAAACATTTTTAGACAATAGGGA
>CM060343.1:38440267-38441641 GCA_030674155.1 Stramonita haemastoma
GAGAGAGAGTGTGTGAATTAGTGAGAGAGAGTGAGTGAGTGAGTGACTGAGAGAGAAAAAAAACTCAATTCTTTCTTTATTCTTTTTTTTTTTTTATTCTTTTATATTGAGGATTATGGAATAAGCACTCATGTGCTTTTTCACATCCAGAGTGTGTGTGTTTGCAGTTTTGTAAATATTGTCATTTGTTCTCGCCGGCACACAATAGCCTACTCTTACCAAAAACGGAACAGGATTTAACCTGCGTGCAAGATGTTCTGCGTGTGTTTGCACACGGGGCCTCAGTTTCTAGTCCCACTCACCCCCTCCCACATACACACACTGTTAACAGAGGTTTTGGAGGGTTGTGTTGTAATGTGGCTTTTCACTTCATTCAATTTTGACTGTGATCAAAGACATCAGCTGTAGTCAAATTTTGTGGGTTGGTGTGAGATGCCCCAGTGCAAGTTTGAGTGAATCAGATGATACCAAGACAATCACACAAGGTGCGAAAACAATATAAACTTTATACTGATTAATGATTAAAACCATCAGGTGTTGTGAAATTTCCTCTGCTGATGTGTGATACCCTATAGCAAGTTGGGGTGAAATCCTTTGATATTAAATACAAACTACACAAGGTGAAAAAACAGTATAAAGTTTATTTTATTTTATTTATTTTATAGCACTTTATGTCACAGCAGATTTCTCTGTGAAAAATTCGGGCTGCTTCCCCCCGGAGAGCGCGTTGCCACAAGTTTTAGCGCCTAACCATTATTTTTTTCCCCTCAGGGATGGTGTCTGAACAGGACGCCTGTGTGGAAGCTGGGTTTTTTTTTCTGTATTAATTTTGTCATCCGCTCCTACCGGCACACGATGGCCTTCTCTTTCGAAAGGCGGAACGGGGTTTTAACGTTTGTGTGCAAGATGTTTCTGCGTGCGTTCGCACACGGGTCCTTGGTTTGTAGTCTCATCCGAATGACTTTTGACATTCATTTAGATTTTTTCGTCAAATTGGGAGGAAAGGGCGAGGCTGGGTATGAACCCAGAAACTCACGTTTTACATATTGGCAGGTGAACATCTTAACACGCTGCCACCTTCCTTTCTTAATAAACTTATAATCATTAAAAACATCAGCTGTGAAATATCATAGACTGATGTGTGATTCTCCATCACATGACTGGATGAACCTGATGATAACCAAGACAATCACACAGGGTGCGAAATCAATATAAATTTTATGATGATTAAAAACATCAGTTGGTGTGATATTTTCATGGACTGATGTGTGAAACTGCAGCCAGGTTGGACTGAATTGACATGTTAATGAAGACAATTACACAAGGTGCAAAATCAATATTAACTCTATTGTGATTACACACATCTGTTGTGAA
>CM060343.1:38441741-38456741 GCA_030674155.1 Stramonita haemastoma
ACGTCCATCCATCCATCCATCCATCCATCCATCCATCCACCCATCCATCCATCCATCCCATCCATCCATCCAACCATCTATCCACCCATCCATACCTACCTACATACCTACCTACATGCATACTACTACCTACCTACCTACCTACCTACCTACCTACATACATACATACATACATACATACATACATACATACATACATACATACATACATACATACATACATACATACATACATACATACATACATACACATACATACAAGTGAGATAGGTGTGATTGTGTTTATTACTTTTTTCACTTTATTATTCATTATATTTTGTTTCAAGGATAACAAAATAAGCACTGACGGTTTCTTTACATCCGGTCCCCGTGTGTATGCAGTTCAAAAACTTTATCATGTGTTCACATTTGCGCACAATGGCTTATTCCTGTGAAGGCTGTACATGTTTAACATTTGCATTGGGTGTTCTGCGTGCGATTTGCACACGGGGCGTCCATTATTGCTTTGGAAGGTCTGTTGTGAGAATGGATTCGGTACTGATGCAAGCTCAGGGAGGAAATCTCCTTCACGAGATTCGAATCCGGTTCACCTGATGCCGAATGTAGTGTGTGCGTTCGTGCTCGTGGTTGTGGTGTATGTGTGTGTGTGGTGTGTGTGTGTGTGTGTGTGTGTGTGTGTGTGTGTGTGGCGTGTGTGTGTGTGTGTGTGTGTGTGTGTGGTGTGTGTGTGTGTGTGTGTGTGTGTGTGTGTGTGTGTGTGTGTGCGTGTGTGTGTGTGTGTGTGTGTGTGTGTGTGCTTTTTTTCTACAGAATTTTGCCAGGGTCAACCCCCTTGTTATCGTCGGTTCTTTTACATGCGCTAAATGACGATGTGTAACACACGGGACCTCGGTTTATCGTCTCATCAGAAAGACTAGCGCCCAGACCACCACTCAGGGTCTAATGGATGGGGAAAAAGTTTTGGGCCCAAACGGGATTCAAAACACCCCAGACTCCACCCCGGACTTTTTGCTTTCTATGCAAGGCGCGTTACCACCTAGACCACTGATCCCACATAACAGCCTCATTGACACTACTTTAAAGATGAGCAGATTAGAAAAATGCTCTGTGCAAACAGGTTGTAGCAATCTCTCTTCTAGTTGTCATTCATACAAACAAACAACAAAAACCATAAACCCCAAAGAAGTAAATGTGGCAAAGTCAGGACATGAGGAGATATCTTGCCGCTGTTTTGGACATTTCGGTAAAGAGGCCTTCATTGAGGGTATGCTCTGCACAGACATAGACCATGTTTGTCACATCACACGTCCAGGTGACGCTGTTTACTATTGGATAGAGACATTTGCAGCTATATCTTAGTAGCCTGCTACATTCACTTGGTAACCACACTCTGCACGGCTTAACTTTGACTTGGTGAAACAAGCACTCTGACCACTTAGCTATTCTGCCCCCAAATGGCCAGTTGATAACCAAGACAATTACACAAGGAGCGAATTCAATATAAACTTTATAATTAAAAATATCTGTTGTGTGAAATTTCATGGTCTGATGTGTAAAACGGCAGCACATGTTTGGGGGAATCATATGATAATCAAGACAATCACACAAGGTGTGAAAACAGAATAAACTGTTTATGATTAAAACAGTTTGTTGTGGGGTTTCTTGTCTGATGTGTGATAGGCAGTGCAAGTTGGGGATGTTAGTCGTATTCTAATAAGGACTATAATATACTAATAAAGACAATTACACAAGGTGGGGAATCCATAAACACTTAATCGTGATTATACAATCTGCTGTTGTGAAGTTTCTTTGACTGATGTGTGATGCCCCTGTGAATATTGTGGTAAAATAAGATAATGATGAAATCAATCATAAAGGGTGCGAAATTAATACGAACATTAATGTTATTTCACACATGGTAGTTGTGAAGTTTCGTTGACTGATGTGTCATGCCCCTGTGCATCTTGGGGTGAAATTAGATGATGATGAAGACAATTATACAGGGTGCAAAATTAATAAAAACTTTATTATGATTATACACATGGTAGTTGTGAAGTCTCTTTGACGGATGTGTGATGCCCCTGTGCATGTTGGGGTAAAATCCAGATGATGATCGGTGCACACACCAGGTGATTAATCAACAAACCATTCTTTTTCATGTCTGCATGTGTGTTTCTTTATCTTATAGTGTGGCTTTCTTCAACAAAGTTTTGCCCAGGAAATCTGTTGTAGCCATGGGTTCTGTTACTGCCGAAATAAGTGTTGCACACAGGATCTTGGGTTTGTTGTCTCATCCAAAATAATTAACACCCAGCTCATGTTTTACAATCTTGTGGATGGCGAAAAAGTTTTGGCACAAACAGGAATCAAACCCAAACTTTTGAGTTTCTAGGCAGGTGCATGACCTCTAGACCACCACTTGTCACGGCTGAAGACAAGGTGACCGGAGCATTTTGAAGCCAAACAGTATTTGACCGTAGGACTGGACACCTAGCTTATGTTGATGATAAACAACATGGTTTGTTTTGCTGCCTCGTCATCTGTGACGTCCCCGTCCTGTTGCCCAATCCAGCTCATCCCAATCTCCCCGCCACAGCCATACCCAGATTCTTTGTGTCTCATCCCCAGGGTTGGGAGTCCACAGAGAGCCCATCAATGTTAGGCCACCGTGGGGCCACCAGCCAGAGGGGCCCTGCACGTCTGCTGAGTCACTTCGGAGGTGTTCAGTGGTGCCTGCTCTGAGCTAACATACGCAAGACACCATGTACTAAGGCCCCTACTAACGACAGTATTAGCTCAGTGGCGGAGCCAGACTGAGTGAGTCACCCACCTGAGACCAGAGCAACCGGGCCACCGATTTAGAGGAATATGGAACAGGTTTGAACTTGTATGCAAGACGTTCTGCGTGCAGTCAAACCTGGGACTTTAGTTTTCAGTCTCACCAAAATCGATTGACCAGACAAGCAAGCAAGTTAGTAAGCAAGCAAATAAGCAAGGCAAGGCAAGGCAAGGCAAAATTCTTTTATTCCAGGATAATAGATAAGCACTCGTGTGCTTTTTTACATCCACACCCCGCCCTTTTTAGGGAAAACATCAAGATAAAAAGATAGCCTCGACTACACAACAACAGTTATAATGATCCAAATACCAAGAGCAGGAAACCATACCAAGTATCAAACAACAGGTAAGAAATAAGACAGAGATACAATTTTATGGTAATGTTATGAAACGGCACTCATTCAGAACGAAAATAAGATGTAAGAATCAATGATGATTTTGATTTGATTTAAAAAAAAAAAAAGAATAAATAAAAAATAAATAAACAAAAAAAAGGTACAATAATCAAAGAGCAAAAATAAAATATGATAAAGTTAAATGACTGAAAACATCAATCTACCACCATCTATCATAAAAAAAAATCCCATCAAACATAACATATTGATAATAGGGGAGAAAGAACAACAACAGGTAAGAAATAAGACAGAGATACAATGTTAAGGCAATGTTATAAAAAGGCACTCATTCAGAAACAAAAATATGAAGTAAGAATCAATGAAGATTTTGATTTGAGTTTTTAAAAAAAAGAAAAAAAAAGAAAAAAAAGGCGCAATATTTACAGAGCAAACATAAGAATATGATGAGGTTAAATGACTGAAAACATCAACCCACCACCATCTATCATCAAAATATGTCCCACAAAACATAAGTTTTTGATAAAAGGGGAGAAAGAATAGCAACAACAAAAACCCAACTCACACACACACACACACACACACACACACACACACACACACACACACACACACACACACACACACACACACACACACACACACACACACACACACACACACACACATGATGATAATAATAATGATAATAATAATAATAATAATAATAATAATAATAATAATAATAATAATAATAATAATAATAATAATAATAATAATAATAATAATAATAATAATAATAATAACAACAACAACAATAATAATACTACATGGAATCTTTATAGCGCTATATCTTGTAAAAACAAATCAAAGCGCTTGCATTCGACCAACACAACACACAATCAACAGCAATTTACAGTTTTAACAAATTCGAATGTACACACACACGCACGCACGCACGCACTCAGCACCCGCGCGCGCACACACACCAACAAACGTTATGCACTTTGGCAGGTGGATGTTGAAGGCAGGGACAGGTAAGAGATGGAAGCGGAAGGAGAAAACTTAGGTTTGGAATAAGTGTGTCTTGCGGTTGGATTTAAAAGTGTCATAAGTAGGCTTTCGCCGGAGGGAGAGAGGAAGGTCGTTCCAGATGGATGGACCAGACACAGAGAAAGAGCGGCGGCTAACGGTAGATAGCTTGAATCTGGGTATTCTTAAGGACAAAGTATCTGCCGATGAGCGGAGGGAGCGAGAAGGTGTGTACAAGTGAAGACATTCACAGAGGTAGGAGGGTGCAGTATTGTGGAGACATTTGTAACAGAGGGTATTGATCTTGTAGTTTACTCTCTGTGGTACAGGCAGCCGATGGAGAGATTTCAAGAGAGGGGTAATATGCTCAGATTTTTTTTTCTTTCTGGGGACAAGACGAGCAGCAGAGTTTTGTATACGTTGAAGGGAGTGGATGGATGATGCTGGCAGACCAGCCAAAAGAGAATTGCAATAGTCCAGATGTGAGAGAATAAGAGAAGTGACGAGTTTGGATGTTGCATCAGTGGACAGGTACTTTCGAATTGCGCTAATACGCCGTAGTTGATAGTAGCATGACTGACAGGTTTGGGTAATGAATTTTTGCGTGGTGAGAGTGTTGTCAACAACGACTCCTAGATACTTCACAGAAGTGGATAGCGGAACTGACGTATTGCCGAATTCTATTGAAGTTGTTCGAATGGAGAAGAGTTTGTGTTTGGTGCCTGCAAGCATGGCTTCGGTTTTATCTGCATTTAGTTGTAGTTTGTTTTGTATCATCCAGTGTTGGATGTCTTGAAGGCAGCTGGTCATATTTGTCAAGAGAGAAGGAAGATTTTCAGGTGTGTCACTGCTTTGAATCTGCGAGTCGTCAGCAGAAAAGTGATAATTGATATGGTAACGGTCTATTATATGTGACAGTGGAGCAGTATAGAGGGTAAAGAGAAGACACACACTCACTCACACACACACACACACACACACACACACACACACACACACACACACACACACACACACACACACACACACACACACACACACACATACACACACACCTCACTTAGTCTTATGATTATGGTCATAAGATTACGTTGATAACCATATCCTAATCATGATGGACATGGTTATTCAGCTTACTTAAATGGATAATTAATTGAGTTTACACAATATGAATTACATTTAATACACATGATTATTGAAATAGAGAGTACAATACATGAATAGAACATTATTTTCTCAATATGGATGTCAAACATTTTTAGACAATAGGTGACACATTCAGGGGGGAGAGAGAGAGAGAGAGAGAGAGGAGAGAGGAGGAGAGAGAGAGAGAGAGAGAGAGAGAGAGAGAGAGAGAGAGAGAGAGAGAGAGAGAGAGAGAGGAGAGAGAGAGAGAGAGAGAGAGAGAGAGAGAACACTGAACACTGAACACTGAAACAACTGAACATTTTTATTGTACTTCGGCCTTGGGCCACAATACAAGTGAAAGGGGCGAAGGGGAGTGTAATAAGTAAATGAAAAAACTTCAATCAATTGTCTAGAAATACAACACATTGAAATATATAACATACAACGAGGAGCCTCATCGTTTACATCCTCCTCACACAGTCATGACTTAGATAATCATCATTATCAGAGATTCGATCCAAACATTCATCCATATTATCTTCATCGCCTTCAGCATCATTGTTTATGCATCATGCTAACATTCATGCGAGCTGCCGCTGTAGTCTAGTGGTCAGGGCGCCGGACTCGCAATTCAAAGGTTGCGGGTTCGATCCCAGCCCTCGGCCACGGCGCTGCGCCCCGGAAAAGGCACCCCTGCAATAGACCGGCGTCCCACCCAGGGGGGAGCCCACGACCCCCAGTCGCCCATCGACACAGAAACCGGGACAAGCACCGGCCCGATGAGCCCCAGGCTCCGGACAGACCCTAACTTTTTTCTTTTCTTTCTTTTTTTAAACTAACATTCATGCGAGTAAAATATCGTTCACTTCTCAAATGTACATCATTATAGACATAATACTATGAATACTAGTAATACGCTGCTTTCCAGCATTCTTTGCTTTATCAATGCAAAACTCACACATACACATGCCCACACACCCACACACACGCACCCACATCCACACGCACGCACACGCACGCACGCACGCACGCACGCACGCACGCACACACACACACACACATACACTTTTAAGCATTTCAAAAGCAAATCTTAACACCATGGAGACATCTTTACCCTGAAATAAATCGTCAAGACAAATCAAATCCAACATTAGATTCCAGACAGCTCTTTTTTCCTTTTGTTCATGGAGTGAAAAATATATCTTGAGACACCGTGCATTTGATTGGTATTAGACACTTGTAACAACATGTGATTGGGGTTCTAGCTAAATCCCCAAGAAACTTATTTTAGATCAGAATATGCAGGACATACAAACAAAAAGTGCTGTTCATCTTCCTTTCTGACTTGCACAATGGACATGATCTCTTCTGAGGAACATTGCTATATCGATGTACATTTGCATTAATAGGTAAAACATTAAACCTGGCTTGTGAGATGGCAACTCTAAAACAGTAGGTATCCATGTCTGACACTATTTTTCTTTTTCAAAAATTGTTTTAAATGATCTGTAGTTATCATATCTGTCACGGTCTCTTATAGTGCCAGACCACTCTTGTATGTATAAATCAACAAGTCTCTGCTTAAATAGCCTTAGAAAAACTTTAACCTGACCAACACCCTGCTGCATCCAAACAAAACTAAATCCTGTCTCACATAAAATTTCCCTAATTTTCGAACCCAACAATCTTTACCTGCCTTGTCCAATTCCAATAACATCTGATAAGCTGTATGTGGTAGTCGTTCAATTTTCATTTGTAATAATCTAAACCAAAACCTTAAGACTGACACACAAGAATTAACATGAAGAGGAAATCTTCCCAAATCACCATAAACCATGCAGTTTGGTGTTCTAACTGGGACACCTAAAAATCTCTTGCAAGCCATACAATGAACTTTTTCTATATGATCTAATTTAGTTAAACCCCATATTCGGATGCATACAGCAGAACTGGTTGAACTTTAACGTCAAAAATCTTAAAATATGTTTTCGCAGTCATTTCCTTGTATTTTTGAAAAGCCTTATTTAACTGGACTACTGCTTTCTTACCCTTAGATGCTAAACGTTCGGTACCTCTTTTCATACTTCTCATTGTAGTAAATTGGAATCCCAAATAACAGTAACTATTCACAACCTCTAGTTTTTTACCACCAAAAAACCAATGCTCATGTTGTCCTAAATACCCCCCTTTTCTAAATACCATCACTTTTGTTTTCTCAGCATTCACATTTAATTTCATGTTATTGCAACAGCTCTGCAGGATATTTAATTGGTTTTGTAAGCCATGAACTGTTGTTGATAATAAAGCTACATCATCTGCAAAGAGTAAAATAAACAATTCCATAATATCAGGCAAAACTTGTATACCATGTCTTCCTTTCACATTCATGCGATCAGCAAGCTGATTAATAAAAACAGAAAATAAAGTCGGACTTAAAACACAACCTTGTCTCACACAAATAGGGCATTCAAAATATTCAGAAAGTTCACAATTTGCACGTACGCAAGAGACTAAAGAAAAATACATTGCTTTTAAAGAGGCTAGAAACTTTCCATTCACACCTTGGTTTCTCATGCATTCAAGAAGTTTGTCATGGTGTACAGAATTGAACGCTTTTTTAAAATCAACAAATGCCACATACAATTTTCTGTGTTTCGTCATCATACATTTTTGAACAACTGCATATAAATTAAATATTTAATCTACTGTTGAATAGCCCCTACAGAAACCTGCTTGACTCTCAGAAATCATATTATTGTCTTCTAGCCAGTTATACAGTCTTGCATTTAATATAGTTGTATAGCATTTTGAAATGATACTTAATAATGACACACCTCTGTAATTATCTGTAATATTAGGATCTCCTTTCTTATAAATAGGTATAATTATGGCTTTTGACCAGTCTTTGGGATATATACCTAAAGTAAAAATAGTGTTGAAAAATTTTACCAAAAACTCTGTAACAGCTTTACCACCATTTTTCAACATTTCAGCTGATATGTTGTCAATGCCACTGGATTTTCCTACTTTCAGCTTTGAAATTGCTTGTGTTACTTCAGTTTCAGATATATCTTGATTCAAAATATGATCAGTTTCTTCCTTTAAATCAATATTGAAATCATTACCTTCCGTGTTATCGTCAGTGTTCTGAAAAACGTTTTTGAAATGATTATACCAATCTTCAGTATTAATATTGTTGTAAGTTACTGTACGATTACTACAACCCATGCTCCTTACTTCTTTCCAGAAATGCGAAGAATTTGAAATGTTATTTGCTAAAGATTATGTTTTCTGTCTTCTGTAACCTTGTTTTTTTGTCTTTAGCAAGCGTCTGTAAATTTTCCTTTTCTCAACATAAATTAGTCTGTCCTCTTCATTTCTGGTTTTTCTGAAATTGTTTAGTTTTGATCTACTTTCTTTCTTCGCAACTTCACATTCATCATCAAACCATTCACTCTTTTTACTTTTATGCTGAGACAACTTTTTCAACATGCATATGCTAGCTTCTTTTAAACTTTCAACAAATATGACTAAAGCCTCTTCTATATTACTTTCTATCGTACTTGTGGCCATTGCGAACTTATTCTGTATGGCAACAGTGTTTAATGCCCTAAGAAAGTCATCTGTCTTACTCTCATTCCATATAAGTTTGTCATAAGATTCTTTACTTTTAGATGACTGATTGTGCAACTTATAGATAGATAATAGATAGATAGAGAGATAGATAGATAGATAGATAGATAGATATAGATAGATAGATAGATAGGATAATAGATAGATAGATAGATATAGATATAGATATGTCTATATATCTATATCTCTTTCTCTAGATAGATAGATAGATAGATAGATAGATAGATAGATAGATAGATAGATAGATAGATAGATAGATAGATAGATAGATAGATAGATAGATCGATCTAGATCTAGATCTAGATCTAGATCTTATCTCTCTCTCTCTCTCTCTCTCTCCTCCTCTCTCTCTCTCTCTCTCTCTCTGTCTCTCTCCTCTCTCTCTCTCTCTCTTCTCTCTGTCTCTCTCTCTGTCTCTCTCTCTGTCTCCTCTCTGTCTCTGTCTCTCTGTCTCTGTCTTCCTCTGTCTCTGTCTCTGTCTCTGTCTCTCTCTCTCTCTCTCTCTCTCTCTCTCTCTCTCTCTCTCTCTCTCTCTCTCTCTCTCTCTGAGCTGGTGCTGAGGTGGTCGGACGTGCAGGTGCGCTCATCCGAAAAGTTGATATTTGTGATAGTTATCCACTATAGACTAAAGTGAATTTTGGCAGGTGGGTGTGCAACCATAGACTCATTACCAATCTGACATTGCTGATTGAAAATTTTGCCGAATTAGCCTGTAAATTGCAATACAATTATTAATACTTAACAAGGAAGATTTAATTTTCATCCCATTGCCGAAGAGAGATCAACACTTTGTATTCAAACTGCACGTGAAATATCATCACAACTTGTTCTGGGTACACATGTACTCTTCCCTTCTGCTGCTGGTTGTTAGGATACTGTCTGCACGTGAAAACTCAACATGCCTTTGACACACTGATGTACCTGCCAACTGCCAACTGGAGATGGGAACTATGACAGCATGTGAGTGTCAGTAATTTTTTTTTTTTTTTTTTTTTTTTAAAGTATGACGGAAGATTCTACAAGTAGTATGAAAAAACTTAGATCCACCATGGATGAAATCCAAAAACGTTTTTCTTGTGGAAGTGAAGAACTAGCTGCATGGCGGAATTCACTTATTTTTCGTTATACTGCAATAAATGAAAAGTCAATTGTAGTAACAGTGACGGACTTCAACCAAAATGATGAAATCATTTCTTCTGTGCCTAAGTTTGTTTCACTATCTCCACCTCCTGAACTTTCTAAGACAGTTATCAGAGTTCTTCATAAATCTACAAAATCCGTCACCATTACTCTGTATTTTACACAGCAGGGAGGGGGCACCCTGTTGTGTCAAGGCAGAGACTGTGTACAATGGCGTGACCAAGAGTGTGAAAAAATTAAACATTTCATCCCACCTTTCCTGGAAACAAAAAACAACAAAGAACTTATTGAGCATCTCCTCAAGACTCCCCTATTATTCATCAAAAACATGCCAGAAGTTGTTTTCCTGGAAGCCTCCCTCATCAATGAAGTCTGTCTGGATCCTGCCACCATGATTCCAGGCCATCAGTCTCCTGATGCAGTGGCTTCAACCCCTCCTCCAGACTCCAACCTGTTGCTGTCCAGTGACGTCACTGACACTGCAATGTCTACCAGCCTACAAACTGTCTTCCTTCCACCAGCACCATCCATTCAGCAAAAAGCAGAGTGTACAAAATCAGAAGAAAGACCTCACCTGGATACTACACCCATTGGTAAAAGAACTCGCACCCAGAGAAAAAGAAATCTGTTCTCGTCTGGCTTGAAAGCCAATAAAAAACAAACATCATCATTGTCACTGTTATCTTGTAAACAAACATTAAAAGAAATTAAAAGTTCCATTGAATCCTTAAACTTAGCTCAAGATGAACATGAATCAAAGACAGCCTCACTCATTGAAGATGTTAGAGTTTCACTAAAAAATGAGCTGCGAGTGCATGTCTCTGAAAAGCATGATAACCTACTATTGGAATTAGACACTTTGAGAAAGAAAATAAACCATCTGGAAGAAAAAAATGCAAAACTAGAAAAAGACAATCACTCACTTAAAACTCAGATGGGAACAATACAGTCTCAGTTAAAAAGAACTAGCTCCAGACACACTGAATCAACATCCACTCAGACTTCTCCTTCTCCTCAACCAGAAAAACTTTCTACTGTTTCACAACAAACATTTGAATCAGAACAAAATGGGTGTTCCAACCAAGAAGATCTAGAATCTTCAGTTGGAGATATGACCATCCAGCTATCTCAGGCAGAGGATTCTGCCACCACAACTGATGTTGATTTTCCTGCTATTTCAAAAGCAACAGAACAGGAAATTGTTGAACCCAACATTCACTACAATATACCTGTAACAAATTCATTTGAAGCACTGGCTGATGCAGATCCTGGCCTTACAACTACACAGCAAACAAAAGTACAGCTAGGTCCTACAGGAGAAAACAGCAGAGGCCTGTACAACAAAACTGTGGGCTCTGAAACCCTTAGAAAACCACAAACTCCAAACCATCACCCCATGAGACATTGTCAAAGATTTCTATTCCAAATACCACAACAATGCTATTGATAGGGGATTCTGTAATCAGAAATATTGATCCATACAGACTGGCCCCTCGGGGTGAAAACATGTTCAAAATCTGTGTGTCTGGAATGAAGGTATCTGATCTATCATCATGGCTCTTGTCCCTTCCTGTTATGTTTAAAATAAAATGTGTAGTTGTTCATGTTGGCATGAACAGCTGTAAATCTGGTGCTATTTCAGAAAAAGAATGGTCTGACCTTGTGAAACAATGCTTCTCCTCCTTCCCCAAATCCACATTCAGTATGAGTTCTATTATCCCAGCTAGAGGCCAACACCATCTAAACACTATCATAAGTCCCTCCAATAGAAACCTTCAGACAGTTTGTCATCATACAAACATCACTTTCATTGACCACACAAGCACCTTTACTACCAGTTCTGGATCTCCTCGTCTAGCTCTCTACTCCAATCTTACCCATCCTAGTGAAAGAGGCACTTCCAGAATAGCAAACAGTATTCGGTTTACCTGGAATAAAATTGAACACCACAACTCTGAGAAACAAGACCAAATTCAAACCAATTCTTCCTCAGTAAGCAGAGTATATAGGCCACCTACTTATCACAACAGACAATCAGGGCATGGTGTTTCCTCACTTCCAAATAGTTCATCCACAGATTCCAGAAATCCTGAGATTTTTTTCAACAACTATAGTTCACAACAAAGCAGGACAAATAGAGGCCCCAGGACCTATCCTCAACAAAGTTTCCCCCCTTCTCAGATTCATAATTTTACAGAAACTTTGTCTCAATCTCATGCCAGTCATCATGATCAGCATGCATACAATGACAATCCAGCATGTCCTCCTCCTCCGTCCTCACTTTTACACTACCCACCTCTCAGATCAAGGCCACATGAAAACACAACTAATACTTCATTCCCAGTATCTTCTGTTCAACATCCCTCTATGTATTCAAACTACACGAATTTTGGAAGAAGTTCCTTGCATTCTTTTCCACCTCCTCTGTCATCACAAGAAGCACATAGCTTACACCTCCCCTTAGAACAAAATGCTTCTGTGACATCCGAGCAGTTTCCTAGAAACCTCCCTCCTTTAAGAGGACATATTCATCCGTATGCACTAGACTTGCTTTCTATGGCCTCTCAGATTATGGCAAATCAAGTTAGAACCCCCTACCCAATGCATGTATAAAAAACTGGATTATGGATATTGGTGTGTTTACTTTTGTCCAGGATTTTCACCTGAATTTTGATGTGTGATTGTGTTTGAATGTTGTAGTTTCAGATGCTCCAGTGGCAGTGTGATTGACCTGAAGAAACATTTGTTTGAGATTGGAAACGGAAACAAGGCTTTGGCGTTTTTGAGGTCTCCTTTTGCATTTTTGACCCTTTGCTTATAGAAATTCTTTTACAGTTTTTTGGTTTGTTTTTTGGTGGTAAAATTACACTAAACATTGTTTCCTTTGGTGAACTGACATTTCATTGAGAGTGGGTTCATACTTTCATGTGTATATATTTTTTGTGCTTTGTGATTTTTTTTTCTTCATAAATAGTTTACTTGATCTTACTTTACTTTCCCTATTGTTATATTTTTCCATTATATTTAAGTGTTATTTGATTACTTTACTTTGATTTTGTGAGAAACAACTGTTGGAATTAGTGATCAGATGTGCATAATATAAACAACTTATATTGATTATGGATCATCAAAAGAATCCTTGGTTAACTAAAGATGGTCTTCGAATTGGTCATCTCAACATCAATCATGCAATACATAAAATGACTGAAATATCTTCGATTTTGTCAAATTCAGGGAAAAATTTCCATGTATTTGGTTTCACAGAAACCCATTTCTCCTCCCATATTTCAGACAATGACATCTCAGTTCCAGGCTACAATACTATCCGTAGAGACTCCCTTATTCATAAAGAAACTGGTATAGTTGTTTATGTCCATAAATCAGTTCAGTTCAAAAGAGTTACAAGTTTAGAGCAACTTCATATAGAAACAATTTGGATTGAAATTAAACTAAAAAATTCCAGACCAATTCTCTTATGCTTTCTATATAGAAATCCTAAGGAAAAAACAGAATGGATTGATCACTATATTTCAATGATGGATAGCATAGATAAAGATTATGATGACATTATTATACTAGGTGATTTCAATATTGATTTATTAAAACCAAATAACCAGTGGATACAGACGTTTGAATCTTTCAACTTGAAACAATTGATAACTTTACCAACTCGCGTTACAAGTATTTCAAAAACTTTGATTGACCATATATATGTTGTTAATAAAGAAACTATTGTAGAGGTGAACGTTCCACTTTCTGGCTGCAGTGATCATTTTCCTGTATGCATAACATGGTCCAAAAAAGGAGTAAAAATTCCGAAAGTTAGCCATAAAACTATAACTTATAGAAATTTCTCTAACTTTAATAGTAATGCCTTTCTACAGGACCTCCTAAATTCACGTTTGAATGATGTTTATCAAATTACTGACCCCAATTTAGCTACTGAATATTGGTATTCTATCTTTTATAATGTTTACAATAAACATGCTCCATTACAAATTAAGAGAGTTAAATACAAAACAAAACCACCTTGGCTTACTGGCCAAATACAGGAACAAATATATCATAGGGATTGTTTATTAAAGAAGGGTTTAAGAGAAGATTATAAAAAACAAAGAAATTATGTAACTTCACTTTTACGAGCTGAGAAAAAAAAGTATTTTGAGGCACTTCTAAACAACAACAGGGACAATAGATGTATCTGGAAAGCTATTAACCAGCTCACCAAAAAAAGTTTTCATAAAAACTCAGATATTTGCTGTGATATATCTGCTGACAAATTAAATCTTCATTTCTCATCTGTTGCCAACCAGTTAATCGTTAAGGATAAATCAGAAGACAATGACTTAAAAAAATTTAAAACCTTTTGCGACAGTAAAAATATTCAATCTAAAATTGAGATAGAACTTATTACAGTTAATGAGGTGTTTACTGCCTTACGTCAACTAAAACAATCATCAACACGTGGTCTTGATGGATTAGATGGGAAAATTCTAAAACTCTCCGCATCAACTATAGCAGAAACACTTACATATGTCTACAATCTTTGCATAAGCAAAAACACATTTCCTAAGATCTTAAAACGGCAAAAATTATTCCTTTACATAAATCAGGAAATACCTCTGACCCATCAAATTACAGACCAATATCAATATTGTCCACTCTTTCAAAACCATTAGAGCAGCACATTCATAAAAGTTTACTAGCCCACTTAAACAAATATAATCTGTTACACCCAAATCAATCTGGATTTAGAGCAAACCATTCCCTTGTAAAAATGACAGATAGATGGTTACTTAATATGAATAGAAAAGAATTCACAGGTATACTCTTTATTGATTTTGCTAAAGCTTTCGATGTTATTGACCACAAACTTTTACTAAGAAAGCTTGCAATC
>CM060343.1:38461741-38469241 GCA_030674155.1 Stramonita haemastoma
TTTGTTGAAAAGAAGCTTGGATTTAAGGGGAAGAATATCATTCTCTGAATGGTCAGCTACTGTTAAAGATGATGATTTGTTTATGATAAGCTTTATGGCGCGTTTATGCACTATCGCTATTAATTTAAGCAGATTGTTGCTAGCCATATGCCACAATGTAGAGGCATACTCAATAGATGTTTAAATGTAAGATTAAAAGAATATGTTTTCTGGCATGCAGAGTTAGGAATTTTTGTTATCTTACCGAGTTGGTATACATTTGAGGCGATAGTTTCTGATGGTTTTTGGATGTGGGCAGACCATAGTAGGTTGTTATCAATGGTTATCCCTAAAATTTGGTGATTTGAGACTTCTTCAAGTTTTTCATTGCCAGTATAGAGGGGTGGTAGATCGATATTAAGGTTCTGTCATTTCTGTCCTGTAGAAATGAGCGTAAATTTGGTTTTGTTTGGATGAAGGGCTATATGAGTTATGTGAGTCCATTCCAGAAGCACATTAATATTTTCTTGCAAAGTGCGAAAGACTTGACACGAGTTAACATGGTTAATATCAATAGTGGTGTCATCTGCAAACAAGTCACAGGAAGCTTTTGTAAATAAAGGGAGATCATTAATGTAAACAGAAAATAACGCGGGACCTAGAATACAACCTTGTGATACACCAAATATATTTTGGTAGAAAAGTTGAAAATTATTTGTTGTCATAAACTTGTTGTATTTCAGAAATGAAGGAAGATATAAGCTTTAAGGCATCAGAAGATAGTTTATAATATAAAAGTTTCCTTATTATCAGATTGTGGTCGATAACAACAAAGGACTTTGCAAATCTATAAATAGAACTCTTGTAAATTCTTTTTTATTTGCATTAACTAGCCATCTGTCTATAAGTTTAACAAGGGCAGTGTGGCATGAATGATTTGCTCTGAACCCAGACTGATTGGGGTGTATAAGGCTATTTTCATCTAAATGATTAAGAAGGCATTTATTGATGTGTTTCTCTAATGGTTTTGAAAGGACAGACAGAATTGAGATGGGTCTATGATAATTATTAGATGGATTGGTTCGATCTCCTGGTTTATACAAAGGAAAAATTTTACTGTGTTTAAACATATTTGAAAAGGTATTTTTTATGCAAAGATTATAAATGTAAGTGAGTGTCTCTGCTATAACTGGTGTAGCTAATTTCAGAATGTTGCCATTCAAACCATCTAAGCCACAAGTTGCCGTCTGCTTCATACTTTTCAAAGCGGTAAATACTTCGTGTACGCTCATACATGGAATTCTTAGCTCGGAATTAATAGTTTTGTTGCTGCAAAAGGCTTCTAAAACTTTCAATTTATTAGTTTTTGTTGAATCAGTAGTTATTATTCTATCTGAATTTGTTGTAAAATGAAGTTTTACGGCATCAGCGGAGATATCATCTAAACTTTTTGTTGTTTTATTACAGTTGTTATTGGTAAGTAGGTTGACTACTTTCCATACTGACTTACTGTCTTTCTTTTTACTGATTAGGTCTTCAAAGTTTTTCTTTTGTTCAGCACGTAGGAGGAAGGTTACAACATTTCTTTGCTTTTATATTCTTGATGGCTTCCTTTATTCAAAAGATAATCTCTTTGATATATATTGTTTTTGTACTTCTTTTGTCAGCCATGGAGGTTTAGATTGGTAGCTGACTCTTTCGGTCTGAAGTGGTGCGTGCTTATCATAAATACTGTAAACATTGTTGTACCATATTTCTATGCACTGATTAGGGTCAGTGCACTGATAAACATCGTTTAAAGGCGAGATTAACAGATCCAAAAGAAATTCATTATCATCTAGAAAATCATATCCAATAGAAATAGAAAATTATATAAACATGAGGAATAAGGAAACAGATTACCGAGTGTTTGCCTCCGGTTTATTCCCCCCCCCCCCCCCCCCCTCTCTCTCTCTCTCTCTCTCTCTCTCTCTCTCTCTCTCTCTCTCTCTCTCTCTCTCTCTCTCTCCTCTCTCTCTCTCTCTCTCTCTCTCTCTCTCTCTCTCTCTCTCTCTCTTCTCTCTCTCTCTCTCTCTCTCTCTCTCTCTCTCTCTGTCTCTCTCTCTGTATATATATATATATATAATATATATATATATATATATTATATATATATATATATATATATATATATATATATATATATATATAAATTTTAATGATGGATGCAGCAATTCGATAGTTCTAATACATTTTTGAGGATGGTGGGAGGCGGTTCGGATTTATACAGAGACCTGACAGCTGGAATATCAACTATGCTATGTATGGCTTCATTAAACGAAATAACTGATCATCTCACTTATGCTACGAATAACACTAAAAGGCCTTATTCAATACTACTGATGATGATGATGATGATGATGATGATGATGATGATGATGATGATGATGATGATGATGATGATGATGATAATATAATGATAATAATAATAATAATAATAATAATAATAATAATAATAATAATAATAATAATAATAATAATAATAATAATAATAATAATAATAATAATAATAAATGGAGGCTTATATAGCGCAAAAAACATACAATCAAATCAATTTAAATAGGCTACATATGAAAGTGAAAATTTTGACCAGCAAAAAAAAGCATAAGGAAAAATGCATGCACATACAATACACCGCACAGTACATGGCCAGATAATAAAAGTAAAATAAAAGCAACATCATCAAAAAAAATGCAGTGCAGTACCATGCATACACACACACACACACACACACACACACACACACACACACACACACACACACACACACACACACACACACACACACACACACACTCACACACACACTCACACACACACTCACACTCACGCACGCACCCACGCACGCACGCACGCACGCAAAACCACACACACATCCACAAAATACAACACGGAATAACCAAAAAAACCGGCACATTTACGGATTTACCCTACATGTACTCACAACAAAAAAGAAATAAGATGAAGTATAATAGAAGTGAAGAACCTTATCATATCCCAAAACAGCAAAAGACCAGCATTAGCGTCAGAGATGAGTCAATAAAATGGGAAATCAATTTAATCAGTGGTCAGGAACAAGAATTGGATAAAAAGGTGGGTTTTGGGCAACCTTTTAAAGGAGGAAGTAGAGTCAGTGTGTTCTTATTTCAGAGGGAAGTGCGTTCCAGAGAGTGAGACCTACATGAAAAAAATGATCATCTTGCGAACATGTTAAATTCTATTCCACTTTTCGTAAGAGTAGGCCATCGTGTGCCGGTGGGAACAGATGACATTTACAAAAACGCATACACACGGGGACTGGATGTGAAAAAGCACAAGAGTGCTTATTCTGTTGTTCTATTATCCTTGATATAAAAGAATAAATAAATAAATAAATAAATAAATAAATAAATAAATAAATAAATAAATAATGGAAAAATAAATAAAATGAGGGATGGCCATGCTGTTTTTTTGTTTTTTTTTTACTTTGGAAACTGAAGATTCTAGTGTCAGAGGATGAGTGGAGTGGTCTGTTTGGGTGGTGCACAGATAGAGTATCGGAGAAGTATGCTGAAACTTTGTTCAAGAAGAAGTTATGACATATTATATATATATATATATATATATATACACACAATATATCACGTCCAGGTGACTCTGTTTACTATTGGATAGAGACCCTTGCAAATATTTTTGACAAACATGCTCCACTCATCAAGAAAACAATAAAACATTTCATGAAACCTCCATGGTTAACAAGCCTGCAATTAAAAAGAGAAGGTAAAGATCTCCCAAAGTATATGTGAATGTAGGGGAGCAAGGCATCAAAGACCTCAGCTTCTCTAAGGGCCACCATATTGAGGGTGGCGCCCATATCTTCTCCCTCGCTGTTTTACCTTCCCTGAACCTAAAGAGGGAAGACACGCATTTAGAGCTGGGTGAACTGGGGAACTGTACTGAAGCCACAGTCTGATTTTGTTCAGGCCCTGTAGCAATCTATATAAGTCATGCCTTGCTGATTCAGAAACAAAATGTTGTGGAATAACCTACCTCCTTTTTAAATTCAGCTCCTTCAAGACAAACGTTAAAGAAACTGTTGAAGAAACATCTTATTAACATATTATATGTCCACTTGTTTTTTGCTCAAGGTTACCTTCAAACTGGTTGCTATGCAAATCGTTGTCATTATCCTTGTTGTTTCGGTTTCATATGTAAATTGGTATCTTTGCCCTTGTCTACTAAAATCTGCGATACAAAGAAGACAGGAAAAGGGCAGGTAAAGGAGACAGCCTGGTGGAATGACACAGTAAAAGAGGCCATCAAGGAAAAGAAAAAGGTGTACAAGGTGTGGGTGAAATCAAAGCTAGAGGAGGACTACTTGAAATATAGACTGGCAAGAAGACACAGCAAGAAACAGAGTACTTATAGTGTGTGTACCGTCACAACAGAGAAACAGAGTACTTACAGTGCGTGTACCATCACATCAGAGAGAGTACTTACAGTGTGTGTACCGTCACAACAGAGAGAGTACTTGCAGTGCGTGTACCGTCACAACAGAGAAACAGAGTACTTACAGTGCGTGTACTGTCACAACAGAGAGAGTACTTGCAGTGCGTGTACCGTCACAACAGAGAGAGTACTTGCAGTGCGTGTACCGTCACAGCAGAGAGAGTACTTAGCCTACAGTGCGGTGTACCCTCACAACAGAGAAACAGAGTACTTACAGTGCGTGTACCGTCACAGCAGAGAAACAGTGATGGGAGAAGAGAAACAGTGATGGGAGAACGTGGCCAGCCTGCCCTATTTAAAGAAAACGCTATCTGCTGGCAAGAGCCTTGGTCCTTGATAGCAAAGACAATCACACAAGGTGCGAAAACAATTTAAACTTTCGACTGATTGAAAACAACAGTTATTGTGAAATTTCGTGGACTGATGTGTGATACCCCATTGCACGTAGGTGTGAACCCAGTTGATAACCAAGAAAATTACACAAGGAGCGAGTTCAATATAAACTTTATGATTAAAAATATCTGTTTTTATGAAATTTAATGGTCTGATGTGTGAAACTGCATTACATGTTTGGGTGAATCATATGATAATCAAGACAATCACACAAGGTGTGAAAACAGAATAAGCTTTTAATGATTAAAACAGTTGTTGTGGGGTTTCTTGTCTGATGTGTGATAGGCAGTGCAAGTTGAGGATACTAGTAATATGCTAATAAAGACAATTAAATAAGGTGTGCAACTAGTATAAGCTTTATCATGATTACACCTTTGATGTTTGTGAAGTTTCTTTGACAGATGTGTGATGCCCCTGTGCATCTTGTGGTAAAATAAGATGACGATTTTAAAACAATTATACGAGGTGCGATATCAATATCAACTTTATTGTGATTACACACATGGATGTTGTGAAGTTTTTTTGACTGATGTGTGATGCCCCTGTGCATGTTAGGGTGAACTCCAGATGATGATTGGTACACACACAAGGTGATTAATCAACAAACATCCTCTTTTTTCATCTCTGCATGCATGTTTCATCACCTAATAGTGTGGCTTTTTTGACAGTTTTACCAGGAAAAACTCTTGTGGTCATGGGTTCTTTTACTTGCACTAAATGCGTGCACAGGATCTTGGTTTTTATTGTCTCATCCAAAAATAACTAGCACCCACCGCGCTACTCACAATCTTGGGGATGGGAAAATTCTGGCATTAAACAGGTATCGAACCCAGACTTTTGCGTTTCTAGGCAGGTGCATGACCTCTAGACCACCACTTGTCCCGGCTGAAGACAAGGTGACCGGAGCATTTTGAAGCCAAACAGTATTTGACTGTAGGACTGGACACCTAGCTTATGTTGATGATTAACAACATGTTGACTTTGAAGCCAAACAGTATTTGACCGTAGGACTGGACACCTAGCTTATGTTGATGATTAACAACATGTTGGGGTTTGTTTTGCTGCCTCGTCATCTGTGACTTTCCCACCCTGTTGCTCTAATCCCGCTCATCCCAATCTCCCCGCCCACAGCCATACCCAGATTCGTTGTGTCTCATTCCCGGGGTTAGGAGTCCACAGGGAGCCCATCAATGTGGGGCCACCATGGCGCCACCAGCCAGAGAGGCTCTGCACGTCTGCTGAGTCACTTTGGTGGTGTTCAGTGGTGCCTGTTCTGATCTAACATAACGCAGGACACCAACTACCAAGCCCCCTACTAACGACAGTATTACCTCAGTCTTGGATCCAGACTGAGTGAGTCGCCCACCCGAGGTGGCGACCACCACAACGTCCCTCCAACCACCGTTCCGGTGAACGTCCAACCCCAAAGGTCTTGACACAAACTCACCACTGGCACAGAAGCATAATATGGGGAAACCGAATCTAAAGTGACAATGAGACCAGAGCAGGGGGCCACCGAATTAGAGGCAATTTTTATTATTGCATGACGTTCAATGGAAATGAAGATGATTTAATGCTGCTGCTGTGGAAGTGCATCCGTTTTGAGACTACTCGACAGGGTTGTATGTACTCTGCGGTTACTGTCATAGTATATCCCGGTATCAACCAGGCCGAAAGATACAGATACCTGCAGTGTTGGTCAGGTATTTGAGCAATACCCTCAAATTCGCATCCGTAAAGTGGATGAAGCTCGACTGTGTGGTTCCAGTCTCCCCACTGAGCCCACAGCACACTCATCCTGAGTAGGATTGGGCCCAGTCCAAAAATCTTCTATGACTCTTATCCAAATGGAACCTGCAACCTTCCAGTTTGGAAGCCAAGGCGCTAACCACTGCACCATGGCGGCTGGATGATTAACACAATGTTGTGACTATCAAAATATTATGTCGGAGAAACAAATTTTAATCTATACAACAGTGTTTTCGTTCTGGGCTTTTTATGGTGTGTTTTGCCTAGACTTTTGGTGTGTTTTTTTTTGTTTTCTTTTGTTTTATTTCGTTTTTGTTAGGGAGTAATAGAATAAGACTGGTTTGCTGTTTTGGTGTTGGTTTTTTGCATCCAGTCCCCATTTTCATTGTGGATTTGTGAATTCTGTTTTCTATTCTTCCCAAAACAAATGGTGTGCTTTTCCAAAACATGGAACAGGTTTGAACCTGTGTGCAAGATGTTCTGCGTGCAGTCAAACATAGGACTTTAGTTTTTAGTTTCACCAAAAAAGAATGAGCTGGCAAGCAAGCTAGCAACTAAGCAAGCAACATAGCAAGACAGCAAGCAAGATATCAAGCAAGCGGCAAAAATAGCAAGCAGGCAAGCAAGTGAACAAATTAGATCATCAATTTCTCCATCCAAATATCCATCCATCCACACACCCATTCATTCATCAAACCATCCATCCATCGCGTAATAATAACAAAAATTTACTTCATTGTTGAGTCCACTAGTTTGTTTTTGAAATTATTTTCTTGAGCATTTTCTGATAGATGAAACGGAAAATACTAATTTCTTTATATATATATTAAAAAACAAAAAAAACGTATTGTC
>CM060343.1:38476741-38479241 GCA_030674155.1 Stramonita haemastoma
GCAGCACATGTTTGGGGAAATCATATGATAATCAAGACAATCACACAAGGTGTGAAAACAGAATAGACTGTTTATGATTAAAACAGTTGTTGTGAGGTTTCGTGTCTGATGTGTGATAGGCAGTGCAAGTTGGGGATGTTAGTCGTATTCTAATAAGGACTATAATATACTAATAAAGACAATTACACAAGGTGGGGAATCCATATACACTTAATCGTGATTATACAATCTGCTGTTGTGAAGTTTCTTTGACTGATGTGTGATGCCCCTGTGCATATTGTGGTAAAATAAGATAATGATGAAATCAATTATAAAGGGTGCGAAATTAATATAAACTTTATTGTGATTATACACATGGTAGTTGTGAAGTTTCTTTGACTGATGTGTGATGCCCCTGTGCATCTTGGGGTAAACTAAGATGATAATGAAGACAATTATACAGGGTGCAAAATTTTAAAAAGCTTTATTGTGATTACACACATGGTAGTTGTGAAGTCTCTTTGACTGATGTGTGATGCCCCTGTGCCTGTTAGGGTTAAATCCAGATGATGATCGGTGCACACACCAGGTGATTAATCAACAAGCCATTCTTTTTCATGTCTGCATGTGTGTTTGTTTACCTAACACGATTGACCAGGCAAGCAAGCAAGTCAGTAAGCAAGCAAGATAGCAAGGCAAAGCAAGGCAAGGTAAGGCAAAATTATTTTATTCCAGGATAATAGATAAGCACTCGTGTGCTTTTTTACATCCACTCCCCGCCCTTTTCAGGGATAACATGAAGATAAAAAGATAGCCTCAACTACACAACAACAATTATAATGATCCAAATACCAAGAGCAGGAAACCATACCAAGTACAAAACAGCAGGTAAGAAATAAGACAGAGATACAATTTTAAGGTAATGTTATGAAAAGGCACTCATTCAGAACGAAAATAAGATGTAAGAATCGATGATTTTGATTTGAACACAAAAAAACGAAAAAAAACAAAAAATCAAACAAAGACAAAACCAAAATAAACAAAACAAAAAAGGTGCAATAATTAAAGAGCAAAAATGAGAATATGATAAGGTTAAATGACTGAAAACATCAATCCACCACCATCTATCATCAAAATAAATCCCATAAAACATAAGATTTTGATAAAAGGGGAGAAAGAACAACAACAGGTAAGAAATAAGACAGAGATACAATGTTACGGTAATGTTATAAAAAGGCACTTATTCAGAAATAAAAATATGAAATAAGAATCAATGATGATTTTGATTTGAATTTTTTAAAAAAGGAAAAAAAAAAAAAAAAAAGGCGCAATACTTATAGAGCAAACATAAGAATATGATGAGGTTAAATGACTGAAAACATCAACCCACCACCATCTATTATCAAAATAAGTCCCATAAAACATAAGTTTTTGATAAAAGGTGAGAAAGAATAACTACAACAAAAACCCAACTCACACACACACACACACACACACACACACACACACACACACACACACACACACACACACACACACACACACACACACACACACACACACACACACACACACACAGATGCACACAGTCTATCATAGTTCCAATTTTAAAACAGGGAAAACCCAAAGAAGACAAAAATAGTTATAGGCCCATTGCACTCACTTCACACGTAGGAAAACTTATGGAAAGGATTATATTAAACAGATTAGTGCATTACTGTGACAAAAACAATATACTTCCTGTTGAGCAGGCAGGCTTTCGAAAAGGCAGATCCAGTATAGATCACCTGGTAAAACTAACCACACATATCAAGCACCAATTTGCCCGCAGAAAAAACGTTCTTGCTACTTTTTTCGATGTATGTAAAGCATATGATCAAGTCTGGCATGCTAGATTACTTTTTAAACTTAAATCTATTGGTTTGTCGGGTAACATGTACTTCTATGTCAAAAATTTTCTATGGGGCAGAAGCATTCAAGCTAAAATTGGAAACACCTATTCCACCCCGAGATTTCCGACAATGGGAATACCACAAGGATCTGTTATCGCCCCTTATCTTTTTAACCTTTTACTTTATGACCTTCCGAGATCCCTGTCAAATAACGTTGTCCTCGTTCAGTATGCAGATGATCTGTGCATGTGGATGAAGACAACGATGAAAAAGGTAACCCCTAAGAGACAGTTAAGCTACATTAGAAAAACTTACCAGCTTGAACTTGATAAGCTTAGTGTTTATATGACAGAAAATGGATTACTGTTGTCTCCAGAGAAGACCAACATTGTTCTCTTCAATAATGGGGCCGACCCTGAGGGTTTGCCTACTTTCAAAATGCAGGATAGGCACCTTGAATACAAACCTATGGTAAAGTTTCTGGGTATTTATATTACTTCAAAACTGACATGGAATTACCATATTGAATATGTATTAACTAAAGCCAGAAAATCCTTAAATTTTATAAAAGTAGTAAGCAAACAGCATTGGGCTCAAGATGTATCAGTCTTAAAACATCTGTCATTGGC
>CM060343.1:38484241-38486741 GCA_030674155.1 Stramonita haemastoma
ACATGCATTCATCCATCTATCCATCGATCATGAAAAAAACAAAGATTTATTTCCTTGTTGAGTCCACCACTGTATTTATTGAAATTATTTTCTTGAGCCTTTTCTGATAGATCAAACAGAAAATACTACTTTCGTTATATATCTATAAAACAAAACTTATTGTCACGCCATAACAAAAGAGGGGGAGAGAGAGAGATGAGAGAGAGAGAGAGAGAGAGAGAGAGAGAGAGAGAGAGAAGAGAGAGAGAGAGAGAGAGAGAGAGAAGGAGAGAGAGAGAGAGAAGAAGAGAGAAGAGAGAGAGAGGAGAAGAGAGAGAGAGAGAGAAGAGAGGGAGAGGGAGAGGAGAGAGAGAGAGAGAGAGAGACGAGAGACAGAGAAGAGAGAGACAGAGAGAGAGAGAGAGAAGAGAGGAGAGAGAGAGAGGAGACAGAAGACGGAGAGAGAGAGAGAGAGAGAGAGAGAGAGAGAGAGGAGAGGAGAAGAGAGAGGAGAGAGAGAGAGAGAGAGAAGAGAGAGAGAGAGAGAGAAGAGACAGAGACAGAGACAGAGACAGAGACAGAGACAAGAGAGAGAGAGAAATGAATTAGTGAGAGAGAGTGTGAGTGATGAGTGACTGAGAGAGAGAAAAAAAAAATCAATTCTTTCTTTATTCTTTTTTTCTTTTATTCTTTTATATCGAGGATTATGGAATAAGCACTCATGTGCTTTTTCACATCCAGTGTGTGTGTGTATGCAGTTTTGTAAATATTGTCATTTGTTCTCGCCGGCACACAATAGCCTACTCTTACCAAAAACGGAACAGGATTTAACCTGCGTGCAAGATGTTCTGAGTGTGTTTGCACACGGGGCCTCAGTTTCTAGTCCCACCACCCCTCCCACATACACACACTGTTAACAGAGGTTTTGGAGGGATGTGTTGTAATGTGGCTTTTCACTTCATTCAATTTTGACTGTGATCAAAGACATCAGCTGTAGTCAAATTTTGTGGGTTGGTGTGAGATGCCCCAGTGCAAGTTTGAGTGAATCCGATGATAACCAAGACAATCACACAAGGTGCGAAAACAATATAAACTTTATAATGATTAATGATTAAAACCATCAGGTGTTGTGAAATTTCCTCTGCTGATGTGTGATACCCTATAGCAAGTTGGGGTGAAATCCTTTGATATTAAATACAACTACTCACTCTCACTCACTCAGTCCCATGTCCCAAAGCACGTAGGGGGGACATGAGAGAAGACGCAACAGAGATCTTTTTCCATGCTTCACGATCCTGTGTGGCTAGTAGGAGGTGTTGCAGGGGTTGGGCGGTCCAGTCTTTGATGTTGTCAACCCATGATTTCTTTTGGCGGCCTCTTCTTCTCTTGCTCTCGACTGTTCCTTGCAGGATGGTTTTTGCTAGGGTGTTGTGTCTTGTGGTGTGACCAAACCACATCAGCTTTCTCCTCTTTATGGTGGAGAGCAAAGGCTCTTGGGGGCCCACACGCTTTTTGATTTCTTCTTTCACATAGTTATTGGTCTTGTGTTCTTTGTATGATATTTTGAGGAGTCTTCTGTGGCACTTGTTCTCGAATGCTTGGATTCTCCTCTCTAACTCTGCTGTCAGAGTCCATGATTCACAGCCATATAGGAGGATAGATATCACGAGGGATTTGTAAAGGTGGTATTTGGTGCAGAAGCTGATGTTGTTGCTTCTGATGATCTTCTCGAGTCTGACTAGAGCAGATGTTGCTGTTGCAATGCGAGCTTTCACTTCATTGTTTGATGTGCCATCTTTTGTTAGGATGGAGCCTAAGTATTTGAATTGGCTCACCTCTTCTAGTGTTTCTCCATTCATCAATACAACTACACAAGGTGAAAAAACAGTATAAAGTTATTTTATTTTATTTTATTTTATAGCACTTTATGTCACAGCAGATTTCTCTGTGAGAAATTCGGGCTGCTCTCCCCGGGAGAGCGCGTTGCCACAAGTTAGCGCCTAACCATTATTTTTTCCCCTCAGGGATGGTGTCTGAACAGGACGCCTGTGTGGAAGCTGTTTTTTTTTCTGTATTAATTTTGTCATCCGCTCCTACCGGCACACGATGGCCTTCTCTTTCGGAAGGCGGAACGGGGTTTTAACGTGTGTGCAAGATGATCTGCGTGCGTTCGCACACGGGTCCTTGGTTTGTAGTCTCATCCGAATGACTTTGACATTCAGTTCGATTTTTTCGTCAAATTGGGAGGAAAGGGCGAGGCTGGGTATGAACCCAGAAACTCACGTTTTACATATTGGCAGGCGAACGTCTTAACCACGCTGCCACCTTCCTTCCTTAATAGACTTAATAATCATTAAAAACATCAGCTGTGAAATATCATAGACTGATGTGTGAATCCCCATCACAGGACTGGATGAACCAGATGATAATCAAGACAATCACACAGGGTGCGAAATCAATATAAATTTTATGATGATTAAAAATATTAGTTGTCGTGAAATTTGGTGGACTGATGTGTGAA
>CM060343.1:38499241-38516741 GCA_030674155.1 Stramonita haemastoma
TTTTGATTGATTATTAAACTAGATCTGTTTATTTATCTTATAATGAAATATCAAGGTATAATTTTTATTCCCTTTGCTTTTAAATGTGTTTTGAAAATACCAAAGCACTCATTCTGACAACCTGTTACTAAAATAAACTTGCCCGTTTCTCATTTTGTCTCATCCTGCAGTCTATCATTTCAATTTGTAATAATGTTGCACAGAATTGTCCGATTTTCAATCTGTTTTTTGTATTTGATAGCCACTTTATTGCACATTAATAACATGTCAGGAACTTAAAATTGACCTCATGTGCACTCCGTCTCATTGTGTGGTGGAGCGTCACATATATATATATATATATATATATATATATATATATATATATATATATATATATATATATATATATATATATATATCTATCTATATATCTATATATCTATATATATATCTATATCTATATATATATACATATATATATATACACATACACATACCGATACATATATGCATATACACATACATACATACATACATACATACATACATACATACATACATACATACATACATACATACATACATACATACATACATACATACATACATACATACATACATACATACATACATACATACATACATACATACATACATACAAGTGAGATAGGTGTGATTGTGCTTATTACTTTTTTCACTTATTTATTCGTTGTTGTTTTTTTTCAAGGATAAGAGAATAAGCACTCACGGTGTGTTTACATCCGGTCCCCGTGTTTATGCAACTCAAAAACTTTATTATGTGTTCGCATTTGCGCACAACGGCTTATTCCTGTGACAGGCTGTACATGTTTTAACATTTGCATTAGGTGTTCTGCGTGCGTTTGCACACGGGGCGTCCATTTATTGTCTCTTGGGAAGGTCTGTTGGGGAGAATGGAGTCGGTACTGATGCTAACTCCAGGGAGGAAAATGTCCTTCAACGACATTCGAATCCGGTTCACCTGATCCCGAGTGTAGTGTGTAAGTGTGTGTGTGTTTGTGTGTGTGTGTGTGTGTGTGTGTGTGTGTGTGTGTGTGTGTGTGTGTGTGTGTGTGTGTGTGTGTGTGTGTGTGTGTGTGTGTGTGTAGTGTGGTGTAAGTGTGTGTGTGTGTGTGTGTGTGTGTGTGGTGTGTGTGCGTGCGTCTGTGTGTGTGTGTGTGTGTGTGTGTGTGTGTGTGTGTGTGTGTGTGTGTGTGTGTGTGTGTGTGTGTGTGTGTGTGTGTGTGTGTGTGTGTGTTTCTCCAGAATTTTGCCAGGGTCAACCCCCTTTTTACCGTCGGTTCTTTTACATGCGCTAAATAACGATGTGTAACACACGGGACCTCGGTTTATCGTCTCATCAGAAAGACTAGCGCCCAGACCACCACTCAGGGTCTAATGGATGCGGAAAAAGTTTTGGGCCCAAACGGGATTCAAAACACCCCAAACTCCAACCCGGACTTTTTGCTTTCTATGCAAGGCGCGTTACCACCTAGACCACTGATCCCTCACAATCGCCTCATATTACACTACTTTAAAGATGAGCAGATCAGAAAAAATGCTCTGTGCAAACAGGTTGTAGCAATCTCTCTTCTAGTTGTCATTCATACAAACAAACAAAAAAAAACATAAACCCGAAAGAAGCAAATGTGGCAAAGTCAGGACATGAGGAGATATCTTGCCGCTGTTTTAGACATTTCGGTAAAGAGGCCTTCATTGAGGGTATGCTCTGCACAGACATAGACCATGTTTGTCACATCACACGTCCAGGTGACGCTGTTTACTATTGGATAGAGACCTTTGCAGCTATTTCGTACTAGCCTGCTCCATTCATCAAGAAAAGAATAAAACATTTCATGAAACCTCTATGGTTAACAAGCCTGCAATTAAAAAGTGAAAGGTAAAGGTGTCCCATAAATTATGTGATTGTAGCGGAGCGAGGAATCAGACACCTCAGCTTCCCTAGGGACCAGCATATTGAGGGCAGCGCCCGTCTCCTCTTCCTCGCTGCTTCACCTTCCCTGACTTTAAAGAGGGTAGGTACCCATGACAGCTTGGTGAATGGGGGACTTTTCTGAAGCCAAGGTGCACTAACGGTCACCCATCCACTTGGTAACCACACTCTTCAGGCTAAACTTTGACTTGGGGAAAACAAGCACTCTGACCACTTAGCTATTCTGTCCCCAAATGGCCTACATAAAAGAGCCGTCAAACTAATCAGATTAAATACTAAATCTCCAACCACAATCAATTGCAAATAATTAGATATTCTTTCACTTAAAGACAGCCTACAGTACAACAAATGTATATGTATGCAAAATTTAAACGGAAACCTTTCCAAGAAAGTTGTACAAAAAGTGTTGTAACTAAACACAGACCTAGTCGTTGTCTATTTTTCTCCAGGCCCCATCTCAATTTGTAAAAGTCACGCCATGCTGATTCAGGAAGAATGGTGTGGAATAGTCTCCCTTCTTTTTAAAACCAGTTCCATCAGAACAAACGCTAAGGAAACTTTTGAAGAAACATCTGATGGACAGATCGTGTGTCCATATCTTATACCTAGGCTATCTTCCAACAGGTTGCTATGTACACTGTTATTATTTATTACCCTTGTTGTTTCATTTTGCTATGTAAACTGTTATTATTGCCCTTGTTGTTTTGTTTTTGCATGACTTGTCTGCATGTGTTTTACGCTATGGTCCATCATCTTGATTTTTTGTATGGTGAGTTTTATATTTTCAAAGACATGTTTACCTCATTCATGTTTGTTCCTCTAAAAATAAATAAACACCCGCTTTTCAATGGTTGTATAGGTCAGTTTTCTTGACTTGAGGGCAGGATCCCGAAAACAATGTAAAAGCTTAACCTTCATTCCTCAATATAGATCATTCTGACTTGACTTGAGTTGACTTGACATGACTTGACTTGACACAGAGTAAATGATAAGTCAGTAACACGTTAACTGGGAAAGAGAAAGTCTGCAATGCAACCAGAACTTACAGTGTGTGTACCCTCACAACAGAGAAACAGAGTACTTACAGTGCGTGTACCCTCACAACAGAGTACTTACAGTAAGTGTACCCTCACAACAGAGAAACAGTATACTTACAGAGTGTGTACTGTCCACAACAGAGAAACAGAGTACTTACAGAGCCTGTACCGTCACATCAGAGAAACAGAATACTTACAGAGTGTGTACTGTCACAACAGAGAAACAGAGTACTTACAGAGCCTGTACCGTCACATCAGAGAAACAGAATACTTACAGAGTGTGTACCGTCACAACAAAGAAACAGAGTACTTACAGAGAGTGTAACCTCACATCAGAGAAACAATGTACTTACAGAGAGTGTACCCTCACAGCAGAGAAACAGTGATGGGAGAACGTGGCCAGCCTGCCCTATTTAAAGAAAATGCCATCTGCTGGCAAGAGCCTTGGTCTTTGATAATCAAGACAATCACACAAGGTGCGAAAACAATTTAAACTTTATAACGATTGAAAACATCAGTTATTGTGAAATGTTGTGGACTGATGTGTGATACCCCATTGCACGTAGGTGTGAAACCAGTTGATAACCAAGACAATTACACAAGGAGCAAATTCAATATAAACTTTATAATTAAAAATATCTGTTGTCGTGAAATTTCATGGTCTGGTGTGTGAAACCGCAGCACATGTTTGGGGGAATCATATGATAATCAAGACAATCACACAAGGTGTGAAAACAGAATAAACTGTATATGATTAAAACAGTTTGTTGTGGGGTTTCTTGTCTGATGTGTGATAGGCAGTGCAAGTTGGGGATGTTAGTCGTATTCTAATAAGGACTACAATATACTAATAAAGACAATTACACAAGGTGGGGAATCCATAAACACTTAATGGTGATTATACAATCTGATGTTGTGAAGTTTCTTTGACTGATGTGTGATGCCCCTGTGCATATTGTGGTCAAATAAGATAATGATGAAATCAATTATAAAGGGTGCGAAATTAATACGAACATTAATGTTATTTCACATATGGTAGTTGTGAAGTTTCTTTGACTGATGTGTGATGCCCCTGTGCATCTTGGGGTGAAATTAGATGATGATGAAGACAATTATACAATGTGCAAAATTAATAAAAGCTTTATTGTGAATATACACATGGTAGTTGTGAAGTCTCTTTGACGGATGTGTGATGCCCTGTGCATGTTGGGGTAAATCCAGATGATGATCGGTGCACACACCAGGTGATTAATCAACAAACCATTTTTTTCATGTCTGCATGTGTGTTTCTTTATCTTATAGTGTGGCATTCTTCAAGAAAGTTTTGCACAGGAATTCTGTTTTAGCCATGGGTTCTCTTACTGCCGAAATAAGTGTTGCACACAGGATCTTGGGTTTGTTGTCTCATCCAAAATAATTAACACCCAGCTCATGTCTTACAATCTTGTGGATGGCGAAAAAGTTTTGGCACAAACAGGAATCAAACCCGAACTTTTGAGTTTCTAGGCAGGTGCATGATCTCTAGACCACCACTTGTCACGGCTGAAGACAAGGTGACCGGAGCATTTTGAAGCCAAACAGTATTTGACCGTAGGACTGGACACCTAGCTTATGTTGATGATTAACAACATGTTGGGGTTTGTTTTGCTGCCTCGTCATCTGTGACGTCCCCATCCTGTTGCCCAATCCCGCTCATCCCAATCTCCCAGCCACAGCCATACCCAGATTCGTTGTGTCTCATCCCCGGGGTTGGGAGTCCACAGGAGCCCATCAATGTTAGGCCACCGTGGGGCCACCAGCCAGAGGGGCCCTGCACGTCTGCTGAGTCACTTTGGAGGTGTTCAGTGGTGCCTGCTCTGATTTAACATACGCAAGACACCATGTACTAAGGCCCCTACTAACGACAGTATTAGCTCAATCGCGGAGCCAGACTGAGTGAGTCACCCACCTGAGACCAGAGCAACCGGGCCACCGATTTAGAGGAACATGGAACAGGTTTGAACTTGTATGCAAGACGTTCTGCGTGCAGTCAAACCTGGGACTTTAGTTTTCAGTCTCACCATAAACGATTGACCAGGCAAGCAAGCAAGTTAGTAAGCAAGCAAAATAGCAAGGCAAGGCAAGGCAAGGCAAAATTCTTTTATTCCAGGATAATAGATAAGCACTCTTGTGGTTTTTTACATCCAATCCCCGCCCTTTTCAGAGATAACATCAAGATAAAAAGATAGCCTGAACAACACAACAACAATTATAATGATCCAAATACCAAGAGCAGGAAACCATACCAATTTACAATTTTAAGGTAATGTTATGAAACGGCACTCATTCAGAACGAAAATAAGATGTAAGAATCAATGATGATTTTGATTTGAATTTTAAAAAAAAATAGTGCGATAATTAAAGATCAGAAATGAAATATGATAAGGTTAAATGACTGAAAACATCAATCTACCACCATCTATCATCAAAATAAATCCCATAAAACATAAGATTTTTATAAAAGGGGAGAAAGAACAACAACAGGTAAGAATAAAGACAGAGATACAATGTTAAGGCAATGTTATAAAAAGGCACTCATTCAGAAACAAAAATATGAAGTAAGAATCAATGATGATTTTGATTTGAGTTTAAAAAAAGAGAAAAAAAAAGAAAAAAAAGGCGCAATACTTACAGAGCAAACATAAGAATATGATGAGGTTAAATGACTGAAAACATCAACCCACCACCATCTATCATCAAAATAAGTCCCACAAAACATAATTTTTTGATAAAAGGGAGAAGAAAGAATAACAACAACAAAAACCCAACTCACACACACACACACACACACACAACACACACACACACACACACACACACACACACACACACACACACACACACATACACACACATAATAATAATAATAAATAATAATAATATAATAATAATAATATAATAATAATAATAATATCATCATCATCAATCATCATCATCATATAATCATATATATATCATCATAATCATCATATCATAATCATCATCACAATCATCAATCATAATACTAAAACTTGGAATTTTATAGCCCTATATCTTGTAAAGACAAATCAAAGCGCTTGCATTCGACCAACACAACACACAATCAACAGCAATTGGCAGTTTTAACAAATTCGAATGTACACACACACGCACGTACGCACGCACGCACGCACGCACGCAGCACGCGCGCGCGCACACACACCAACAAACGTTATGCACTTTGGCAGGTGGATGTTGAAGGCAGGGACAGGTAAGAGATGGAAGCGGAAGGAGAAAACTTAGGTTTGGAATAAGTGTGTCTTGAGGTTGGATTTAAAAGTGTCATAAGTAGGCTTTTGCCGGAGGGAGAGAGGAAGGTCGTTCCAGATCGATGGACCAGAAACAGAGAAAGAGCGGCGGCTAACGGTAGATAGGTTGAATCTGGGTATTCTTACGGACAAAGTATCTGCCGATGAGCGGAGGGAGCGAGAAGGTGTGTAAGTGAAGACATTCAGAGGTAGGAGGGTGCAGTATTGTGGAGACATTTGTAACAGAGGGTATTGATCTTGTAGTTTACTCTCTGAGGTACAGGCAGCCAATGGAGAGATTTCAAGAGAGGGGTAATGTGCTCAGATTTTTTTTTCTTTCTGAGGACAAGACGAGCTGCAGAGTTTTGTATACGTTGAAGGGAGTGGATGGATGATGCTGGCAGACCAGCCAAAAGAGAATTGCAATAGTCCAGACGTGAGAGAATAAGAGAAGTGACGAGTTTGGATGTTGCATCAGTGGACAGGTACTTTCGAATTGCGCTAATACGCCGTAGTTGATAGTAGCATGACTGACAGTTTTGGGTAATGAATTTTTGCATGGTGAGAGTGTTGTCAACAACGACTCCTAGATACTTCACAGAAGTGGATAGCGGAACTGACGTATTGCCGAATTCTATTGAAGTTGTTCGAATGGAGGAGAGTTTGTGTTTGGTGCCTGCAAGCATGGCTTCGGTTTTATCTGCATTTAGTTGTAGTTTATTTTGTATCATCCAGTGTTGGATGTCTTGAAGGCAGCTGGTCATATAAAATTTTGTCAAGAGAGAAGGAAGATTTTCAGGTGTGTCACTGCTTTGAATCTGCGAGTCGTCAGCATAAAAGTGATAATTGATATGGTAACGGTCTATTATATGTGACAGTGGAGCAGTATAGAGGGTAAAGAGAAGACACACACTCACACTCACACTCACACCACACACACACACACACACACACACACACACACACACACACACACACACACACACACATTCACACACACACACACACACCTCACTTAGTCTTATGATTATGGTCATACGATCATATTGATAACCATATCCTAATCATGATGGACATGGTTATTCAGCTTACTTAAATGGATAATTAATTGAGTTTACACAATATGAATTACATTTAATACACAGGATTATTAAAATAGAGAGTACAATATATGAATAGAACGTTATTTTCTCAATATGGATGGCAAACATTTTTAGACAATAGGTGACACATTCAGGGGGGGGGGGGGAGAGAGAGAGAGAGAGAGAGAGAGAGAGAGAGAGAGAGAGAGAGAGAGGAGAGAGAGAGAGAGAGAGAGAGAGAGAGAGAGAGAGAGAGAGAGAGAGATGAGAGAGGAGGAGAAAAGAGAGAGAGAGAGAGGAGAGAGAGAGAGAGAGAGAGAGAGAGAGAGAGAGAGGAGAGAGGAGAGGAGAGGGAGAAGGAAGGAGAGAGAGAGAGAGAGAGAGAGAGAGAGAGAGAGGAGAGAGAGAGAGAGAGAGAGAGAGAGAGAGAGAGGAGAGAGAAGAGGAGAGAGAGAGAGGAGAGAGAGAGAGAAATATGAATTAGTGAGAGAGAGTGAGTGAGTGACTGAGAGAGAAAAAAACTCAATTCTTTCTTTATTCTTTTTTTCTTTTATTCTTTTATATTGAGGATTATGAAATAAGCACTCATGTGCTTTTTTACATCCGTGTGGTGTGTGTGTGTGTGTGTGTGTGTGTGTGTGTGTGTGTGTGTGTGTGTGTGTGTGTGTGTGTGTGTGTGTGTGTGTGTGTGTATGCAGTTTTGTAAATATTGTCATTTGTTCCCGCCGGCACACAATAGCCTACTCTTACCAAAAACGGAACAGGATCCTGCGTGCAAGATGTTCTGCGTGTGGTTGCACACGGAGCCTCAGTTTCTAGTCTCATCCACCCCCTCCCACATACACACACTGTTAACAGGTTTTGGAGGGATGTGTTGTGATGTGGCTTTTCACTTCATTCAATTTTGACTGTGATCAAAGACATCAGCTGTTGTCAAATTTTGTGGGTTGGTGTGAGATGCCCCAGTGCATGTTTGGGTGAATCAGATGATAACCAAGACAATCACACAAGGTGCGAAAACAATATAAACTTTATAATGATTAATGATTAAAACCATCAGGTGTTGTGAAATTTCCTCTGCTGATGTGTGATACCCTATAGCAAGTTGGGGTGAAATCCTTTGATATTCAATACAACTACATGAGGTGAGAAAACAGTATAAACTTATTTTATTTTATTTTATTTCATACCACTTTATGTCACAGCAGATTTCTCTGTGGGAAATTCGGGCTGCTCTCCCCGGGGAGAGCGCGTCGCCACAAGTGCAGCGCCTACCCATTTTTTTTTTTCCTCAGGGATGGTGTCTAACAGGACGCCTGTGTGCAAGCTGTTTTTTTTTCTTTATTGATTTGGTCATCCGCTTCTACGGACACGATGGCTTCTCTTCCGAAAGGCGGAACGGGGTTTTAACGTGTGTGCAAGATGTTCTGCGTGCGTTCGCACACGGGGCTTTGGTTTGTAGTCTATCGAATGACTTTGACATTCAGTTCGATTTTTTCGTCAAAACTGGGAAGAAAGGGCGAGGCTGGGTATGAACCCAGAAACTCACGGTTTGCATATTGGCAGGCGAACGTCTTAACCATCTGCCACCTTCCTTCCTTAATAAACTTAATAATCATTAAAAACATCAGCTGTGAAATATCATGGACTGATGTGTGATTCCCCATCACATGACTGGATGAACCAGATGATAATCAAAGACAATTCACACAAGGCAAATCATATAATTTTATGTGATTAAAATTATGTCGTAATTTCGTGATGTGTGAACGCAGTGCTTTTTGGTGAACGTGATAAGAATTAAAGGTAAAAACAGTAGATTTTAAGATAAATACATCAGTTGTGAAATTACATGGACTGATGTGTGAAACTGCGGCGCAAGTTGGACTGAATTGAGATGTAATGAAGAGAATTACACGAGGTGCGAAATCAATATATAACTGTATTGTAATACCACACGTGTGTTGTGAAGATTCTTTGACTGATGTGTGATTGCCCCTGTCATGTTGGGGTGAAATCCAGATGATGATCGGTGCACACACCAGGTGATTAATCAACAAATCCATTCTTTTTTTCTTGTCTGCATGTGTGTTTGTTTCCCTATCACACAGGCTTTCTTCTACACAGTTTTGCCTGGGAAAACTCTTGTTGCCCTGGGTTCTTTTATTTGCACTAAATGCATGCACTGTTACTGTTCAAATATCGGGACTGAAACCAGTCCTTTGTCAAATCTTAATTTTGAAGTAATGCGCCTTATTCTTTTGGGGGTGGGGGAGATGCGCACGTGTGTGCATGCACTCGTGTTTGTGTGTGCATTTTCTTGTGTGTGTTCATGTGGCAGTGGCCCTGCACTTTGCTGTGGTGCATCATATTTGTGCACATTATCATTATCATTATATGTAGTGTTAGGTTTTATTGCGTACATTGTACGAACTTTCGTTCCATAAACTTGCTTTATTCAAGTGAGGATGGCCTCTTCAGGGCTGTGTGTCGCCACAAGTCTGGCGCCACACATATGAAAGATTGTAGTAAAGTGTTCCTGCATACAGTACAGCACGCTACTGGTGCCATGGGACTCTGTTACTATGCAAAAGTCGGGGTAGGACCAGCTCAACTGGCTTTTGGTCACATCTTTTAAAAAAGATGTCTCTTATTATTTAGGGGGGGGGGGGGTGCACGCGCACATACGTTTGCGTGCTTGTGTTTGTGTGTGCATTGTTTGTGTGTTCTGTGGTGGCAGCCTGCACTTTGCTGTGCTACATCATATTCTTGCATATTATCGTTATTATTATGTGTAGTGCTACGTTTTATTCGGTACATTGTACGAGCTTTTGTTCCGACAAACTTGCTATATTCAAGCCAGTCTTGCTTCTTCAGGGCTGTGGTGTCGCCACAAGTCTGGCGCCACCATATGGAAGATTGTAGTAAAGTGTTCCTGCATACAGTACAGCACGCTACTGGTGCCATGGGCTCTGTTACTGTCAAAAGTCAATGTAGAACGGGATTCAGTCTTGCCATTGTCACATCTTTTTTTTGTTTTAAAAAAAAACGAGCCTTTTTCTTGGGGGTTGTGTATGCGAGCGTATGCCTGCGCACGCTCGTGTTTGTGTGTGCGTTTCTTGTGTGTGTGCACATATCGACTGCCCTGAACTTTGCTGTGGTGCATCATAATCCTGCATATATATTTATTATTATTTGTACTGCTACTTTTATTGCCTACATTGTACCAGCTTTCGTTCCGACAAACTTGCTCTACTCAAGCAGTCTGGCTACTTGGCGCTGTTCTGTTGCCACAAGTCCGGCCCACTCCTATTGAAACTTGCGACAGGTTTGAACTTGTGTGCAAGATGTTTGGCGTGCAGTCACACATGGCACCTCAGTGTTCAGTCTCACCCAAAGGTTTCAGGAAGCAAGCAGGCAAGTAATTAGCAGGCAAGCAAGTGAACAAAGTAAGCAATTTCTCCATCCAAACACCATCCATCAATGCACCAACGCATCATCATGTATTATCCATCACGAAATAATATAAAGATTTACTTCATTTTTGAGTCCACCAGTGTATTTATTGACATGTTTTTCTCGAGCCTTCTTTGATAGACGAAATCGCAAATATGACTAATAATTATATATTTAATAAACAATCAAACCTTTTCTGCATACCATAACGAAAACACGTATCTAGCATGGGACAATACCTAAGAACAGTTTGTTGAAACCATCTGACGGAGAATCGCCTGGCAGAGGTAAAACAGGGGTACATCAGCGATTGATAAAGGTACGGGCAGAGTAGAAAAGCATCAACTGCAGTCTGGCTGAAAAAACGATGAAGAGAGAGGTACAGTTGTGGTGACTGATTGAAACAGCTGTGGTCACAGGTAAAGGAAGGTAGCTGCTGATACAGACAGGGAAACACCAGTGACATGGAGAAACCACTGGCGGTCCAGAAGAATTCTCACCACACAGCTGACGGACCTCACGGCCCCTGGAGACAGGAGTACAGAGATGGACTGGAAGGACAGGAACTGTTGATGGACGTATAGCCTGGCCAGTGTTAGAGAGTAGGAATACAGCGAGTGACTAGGGGGCGTTCTGGCGGACTGGAAAAGCCTGATCAGATAGTGACTAGTGGGCGTTCTGGTGGACTGGAAAAGCCTGATCAGATGATTATATAGTGCAGCAAAACAGTTAAAGTTTTATCGGAGACAGCGGTAACCAGTGTCCTCGTCTGCTGCGGAAGGGCGACAACTGAATTCTCGCAGCACTCATATCCCCATTTTTCGATGGCACCCCACAGGTCCAGTCATATGCAAGGCACTAGAAAAACAGTTTAAAAAACAAAACAAAACAATGAATAAGTCAGTGGAAGAAGAAAATATGAAAAAAGCGACAAATCAAGAAATCAAAGAAAGAAAGATGCAAAGAAGAAGAATGAAAAAGCAGAATGAACAGAAAAAGACTACAAAGAGAAGAAAAAAGAAAAGAAAAGAATAATCAGTAGAATGCAAAAAGCAAAGAAGAAACAAATTGCAAAGGAAAAGAAGAATGCAAAGAATAGAAGAAAAGAAGAGAAGAGAAGAAGAGAGAAGAGAAGAAGAGAAGAAGAAGAAGAAGAAGAAGAAGAAGAAGAAGAAGAAGGAAGAAGAAGAAGAAGAAGAAGAGAAGAAGAAGAAGAAGAAGAAGAAGGAAGAAGAAGAAGAAAGAAGAAGAAGAAGAAAGAAGAAGAAGAAGAAGAAGAAGAAGAAGAAGAAGAAGAAAAGAAGAAGAAGAAGAAGAAGAGAAGAAGAAGAAGAAGAAGAAGAAGAAGAAAGAAGAAGAAGAAGAAGAAGAAGAAGAAGAAGAAGAAAGAAGAAGAGAAAGAAGAAGAAGAAGAAGAAGAAGAAGAAGAAGAAGAAGAAGAAGAAGAAGAAGAAGAAGAAGGAAGAAGAAGAAGAAGAAGAAGAAGAAGAAGAGAAGAGAGAAGAAGAAGAAAGAAGAAGAAGAAGAAAGAAGAGAAGAAGAAGAAGAAGAAAAGAAGAAAAGAGAACGAGAAGAAAAGAGAAGAAGAAGAAGAACGAAGAAGAAGAAGAAGAAGAAGAAGAGAAGAAGAAAAAGAAGAAGAAGAATGAAGAAGAAGAAGAAGAGAAGAAAGAAGAAGAAGAAGAAGAGAAGAAGAAGAAGAAGAAGAAGAAGAAAGAAGAAGAAGAAGAAGAAGAAGAAGAAGAAGAAGAAAGAAGAAAAAAAAAGAAGAAGAAGAAGAAGAAGAAGAAGAAGAAGAAAGAAGAAGAAGAAGAAAATTGCGAAGAAGAAGAAGAAGAAGAAGAAGAAGAAGAAGAAGAAGAAGAGAAGAAGAAGAAGAAGAAGGAAGAAGAGAAGAAGAAGAAGAAGAAGAAGAGAAGAAGAAGAAGAAAGAAGAGAAGAAGAAGAAGAGAAGAGAAGGAAGAGAAAGAAGAAGAAGAAGAAGAAGAAGAAGAAGAAGAAGAAAGAAGAAGAAAGAAGAAGAAGAAGAAGAAGAAGAGAAGAAGGAGAAAGGAAAAAAGAAGAAGAAGAAATGAAGAAGAAGAAGAAGAAGAAGAAGAAGAAGAAAAGAAGAAAAAAAAAGAAGAAGAAGAAGAAGAAGAAGAAGAAAAGAATGAAGAGAAAGAAGGAAGAAAAGAAGAAGAGAAGAAGAAGAAGAAAAAGAAGAAGGAAGAAGAAGAAGAAGAAGAAGAAGAAAGAAGAAGAAGAAGAGAAAGAAGAAGAAGAAGAAGAAGAAAAAAAAAAAAGAAGAAGAAAAAGAAGAAAGAAGAAGAAGAAGAAGAAAAAGAAGAGAAGAAGAATTGCGAAGAAAGAAGAAGAAGAAGAGAGAAGAAGAAGAAGAAGAAAGAAGAAAAGAAAGAAGAAGAAGAAGAAGAAGAATGTGCGAGAGAAGAAGGGAGAAGAATGAGAGAAGAAGAAGAAGGAAGAAGAAGAAAAGAAGAAGAAGAAGAAGAAGAAAAGAAGAAGAAGAAGAAGAAGAAGAAGAAGAAGAAGAAAGAAGAAGAGAAAGAAGAGAAGAAGAAGAAGAAGAAGAAGAAAGAAGAAGAAGAATTGCAGATAAAGAAGGAAGAAGAAGAAGAAGAAAGAAGAAGAAGAAGAAGAAGAAAGAAGAGAAGAAGAAGGAAGAAGAAGAGAAGAAGAATGCGAAAAGAAGAAGAAGAAGAAGAAGAAGAAGAAGAAGAATTGCGAAGAAGAAGAAGAAGAAGAAGAAAGGAAGAGAGAAGAAGAGAAGAAGAATTGACGAAGAAGAAGAAGAAGAGATTGCGGAGAAGAAGAAGAAGAATTGCGGAAGAAGAAGAAGAAGAATTGCGAAGAAGAAGAAGAAGGAATTGCGAAGAAGAAGAAGAAGAATTGCGAAGAAGAAGAAGAATTGCGAAGGAGAAGAATTGCGAAGAAGAAGAATTGCGAAGAAGAAGAATTGCGAAGAAGAAGAATTGAGATGAAGAAGAAGAAGAAGAAGAAGAAGAAGAAGAAGAAGAAGAATGCGAAGAAGAAGAAGAAGAAGAAGAAGAAGAAAATTGCGAAGAAGAAGAAAGAAGAAGAAGAAGAAGAAGAAGATGGGTGTTAGAGTTCCATCACTATTACTTCTAGTGATGATGATGATGATGGTGATGATGATGATGATGATGATGATGATGATGATGATGATGATGATGATGATGATGATGATGATGATGATGATGATGACGACGACGACGACGACGACGATGTCGATGACGATGTCGATGAATGTGGTGGTGGTGGTGATTGTGATGTGTGATGATGATGATGATGATGATGATGATGATGATGAGGAGGAGGAGGAGGAGGAGGAGGAGGAGGAGGAGGAGGAGGAGGAGGAGGAGGTGGAGGAAGAGCAGGAGGAGGAAGAGGGGGAGGAGGAGGAGGAGGAGGAGGAGGAGAGGAGGAGGTGGAGGAAGAGCAGGAGGAGGAGGAGGAGGAAGAGGAGGAGGTTAAAGGATGACGACGACGACGTCGGTGACGATGACGATGACGATGACGATGATGATGATGATGATGATTGATGATAGATGATGATGATGATGATGATGATGATGATGAATGATGATGATGACGACGACGATGACGATGACGATGACGATGACGAGATAACGTGAGATGATGATGATGATGATGATGATGATGATGATGATGATGATGATGATGATGATGTGATGATGGATGATGTTTGTTTTAGATGTTCTCCGCACTGTCACACTCATAAACACACATAAGCACACACATACCCACACAGACACACACAGACGGGATAGCCTAGTGGTCAGAACATTGGGCTGGCAATTTGACGACCCGACTTCGATTCCCGTTGAAGGGGATTTTTGCTCTGGAGTTAACATTAGTGACTACTCCAGTCTCCCCAACAGTCTTTCGGATGAGACTTTAAACCGAGACTCCGTGTAAGAGTAGGCCATTGTTTGCCACTGGGAACAAATGACAATATTTACTAAACTGTATACACACGGGGACTGGATGAAAAAGGCACACGAGTGCTTATCCCATCATCCTTGATATAAAAGAATAAAATAAAATAGATTATAATAAAACTAAGTAAAATAAAAAAAATAAAATAAAAATAAATACAAAGCAGAAACACCACACCACAAACTCACCACACACACACACCAAACACACCACACACACACACACACACACCACACACACACACACACACACACACACACCACACACACACACACACACACAGCACGCACCACGCACACACACACACACACAACACACACACACAAACACACACACACGCACACACGCACACACACACACACACACACACCACACACACACACACACACACACACACACACACACACACACCACACACACACACACACACACACACACACACAAACTCACGTATATGGCATTGGCGCAGAAGACAATGCTGAGGAAGATCGCGGCAAATATCAACAGCCTCATTTTTATTCGTCTTTTTTCCGTTTCCTGTGGGAATATATATATATATATATATATTATATATATATATATATTTTATATATATATATATATATATATATATATATATATATATATATATATATATATATATATATATTATATATATATAATATATATATATAGTCTCCCTTCTTTTTAAAATCAGTTCCATCAAAACAAACGCTAAGGAAACTTTTGAAAAAAACAGCTGATAGACAGATTGTGTGTCCATTTCTTATACTCGGGCTATCTTTCAACAAGTTGCTATGTAAACTGTTAGTATTACCCTTGTTGTTGCGATTTCCTATGTAAATTGTTATAGTTACCCTTGTTGTTTCGTTTTGCTATGTAAACTGTTGTTATTGCCCTTGTTGGTTTTTTTTTTGCATGATTTGTCCACATGTGTTTTAAGCTATGTTCCACTGTCTTTATATTTTGTATTGTGGGTTTTAGATTTTCAAAGATATGTTTACCTCATTCATGTTTGTTCCTCTAAACACAGATGAAGACCGGCTTTTCAATGGTTGTATAGGTCAGTTTTCTTGACTTTATTGATGAGGGCAGGATCCCGAAAACAATGTAAAAGCTTAACCTTCAATCCTAAATATAGATCATTCTGACTTGACTTGACTTGACTTGACCTGACACAGAGTAAATGATAAGACAGTAAAACGTGAACTGGGAAAGAGAAAATTTGCAATGGAACCAGTATTACAGTGCGTGTACCTCACAGCAGAGAAACAGATACTTACAGTGCTGTACGTCACATCAGAGAAACAGAGTATTACAGAGCTGTACCTCACACAGAAAACAGAGTATTACAGAGCATGCTACCTCACATCAGAGAAACAGAAGTACTTACAGAGCGTGTACCGTCACAACAGAGAAACAGTGATGGGATAACGTGGCCAGCCTGCCTATTTAAAGAAGATGCCTTCTGCTGGCAAGAGCCTTGGTCTTTGATAATCAAGACAATCACAGAAGGTGCGAAAACAATTCAAACTTTATAACGATTGAAAACAACAGTTATTGTGAAATTTCGCGGACTGATGTGTGAAACCCCATTGAAAGTTGGTGTGAAACCAGTTGATAACCAAGACAATTACACAAGGAGCGAATTCAATATAAACTTTATGATTAAAAATATCTGTTGTCGTGAAATTTCATGGTCTGATGTGTGAAACCGCTAGTACATATTTGGGGGAATCATATGATAATCAAGACAATCACACAAGGTGTGAAAACGAATAAACTTGTTTTATGATTAAAACAGTTGTTGTGAGGTTTCTTGTCTGATGTGTGATAGGCAGTGCAAGTTGGGGATGCTAGTCGTATTCTAATAAGGACTATAATATACTAATAAAGACAATTACACAAGGTGGAGAATCCATATACACTTAATCGTGATTATACAATCTGCTGTTGTGAAGATTCTTTGACTGATGTGTGATGCCCCTGTGCATATTGTGGTAAAATAAGATAATGATGAAATCAATTATACAGGGTGCAAAATAATACGAACATTAATGTTATTTCACACATGGTAGTTGTGAAGTTTCTTTGACTGATGTGTGATGCCTATGTGCATCTTGGGGTGAAATTAGATGATGATGAAGACAATTATACTGGGTGCAAAATTAATAAAAACTTTATTGTGATTATACACATGGTAGTTGTGAAGTCTCTTTGACTGATATGTGATGCCCCTGTGCATGTTGTGGTGAAATTCAGATGATGATCGGTGCACACACCAGGTGATTAATCAACAAACCATTCTTTTTCATGTCTGCATGTGTGTTTCTTTATCTTATAGTGTGGCTTTCTTCAACAAAGTTTTGCCCAGGAAAAACTGTTTTAGCCATGGGTTCTCTTACCGCCAAAATAAGTGTTGCACACAGAATCTTGGGTTTGTTGTCTCATCCAAAATAATTAACACCCAGCTCATGTCTTACAATCTTGTGGATGGCGAAAAAGTTTTGGCACAAACAGGAATCAAACCCAAACTTTTGAGTTTCTAGGCAGGTGCATGACCTCTAGACCACCACTTGTCACGGCTGAAGACAAGGTGACCGGAGCATTTTGAAGCCAAACAGTATTTGACCGTAGGACTGGACACCTAGCTTATGTTGATGATTAACAACATGTTGGTGCTTG
>CM060343.1:38524241-38534241 GCA_030674155.1 Stramonita haemastoma
GAGAGAGAGAGAGAGAGAGAGAGAGAGAGAGAGAGAGAGAGAGAGAGATGAGAGAGAGAGCAGAGAGACAGAGAGAGAGAGAGGAGAGAGAGAGAGAGAGAGAGAGAGAGAGAAGAGACAGAAGACGACAGACAGACAGACAGACAGACAGACAGACAGACAGACAGGCAGACAGAGCAGAGACATTGACAGAGAGAGAGAGACAGAGAGAGAGAGACAGACAGAGAAACAGAGAGACAGACAGAGAAACAGAGAGACAGAGAGACAGAGAGACAGAGAGACAGAGAGACAGAGAGACAGAGAGGTGTTCCAACAGGATGAGGTGTGGTTAGTTACTTCTGATGCATCAGGCGGATTAGAAGGTGATTTTTGTAGGTTGTTAATGATTGGAGCTGTTTGACTGATCCAGGAAGAGAATTCCACAACATAGGGCCTGAGTACAGTAAACTAGATTTGAACAATTTTGGGGGGATGGGGACATAGGCTTTACAGTACTTCTGGAATGATTCATTGGAAAGTTATCGTCTAAGGATGTGGGGATGGCTCCTGCCATTATCTTGTACATCATGATGCCTTTGTTATATTTTAGTCTTTGGTGTAGGGGAAGAATATTTAACTGAGTATAATCTACTTCTAGTAAGGTTGTTTTCTTCAAAAGGACGAGTTTAAGAGCAGAGACACATTGTTGCCTGTTTGTGAGATAGGAATTAAGTAGTCCTAGGGTATATCTAGAGATATTATATAGATTTAGCTTTTTGAGAAGAGGTTTGTGGTCAATCGTATCAAATGCCTATTTGAAATCTACAAATAATACTCAACAAAATTTATTGTCTTTATTTTTTGATAGCCAGTTGTCTACAAAACTAGTCAGTGCTGTGTGACATGAATGATTTTGTCTAAATCCAGACTGATTAGGGGGAAGTAGGTTGTTGATATCTATATGACGCCTAGGTGTTTATTTATATGTTTTTTCCAGGGGCTTTCAGAGCATATGTATAATAGTGATTGGCCTATAGTTTGACGGGTCAGAAGTGTGCCTTGCAAGAGAGCAAGCAAGATACCAAGCAAGTGGGCAACATAACAAGCAGTGAGCAAGTAAACAAAGTAGATCATCAATTTCTCCATCCAAATATCCATCCATCCACACACCCATGCATTCATCCATCTATCCATCCATCATGAAAAAACAAAGATTTATTTCATTGTTGAGTCCACCACTGTATTTACTGAAATTATTTTCTTGAGCCTTTTCTGATAGATCAAACAGAAAATACTACTTTCGTTATATATCTATAAAACAAAACTTATTGTCACGCCATAACTAGAGAGAGAGAGAGAGAGAGAGAGAGAGGAGAGGAGAGAGAGAGAGAGAGGAGAGAGAAGAGAGAGAGAGGAAGGAGAGAGAGAGAGAGAGAGAGAGAGAGAGAGAGAAGAGAGAGAGAGACAGAGAGAGAAGAAGACGGAGAGAGAAGACGACAGACAGACAGACAGAGAGACAGACAGACAGAGACGAGACAGAGAGAGAGAGAAGAGAGAGAGAGAGACAGAGAGAGACAGAGAGACGGACAGAGAAGAGAATATGAATTAGTGAGAGAGAGTGAGTGAGTGACTGAGAGAGAAAAAAATCAATTCTTTTTTTGTTCTTTTTTTCTTTTATTCTTTTATATTGAGGATTATGGAATAAGCACTCATGTGCTTTTTTACATCAGTGTGTGTGTGTGTGTGTGTGTGTGTGTGGTGTGTGTGTGTGGTGTGTGTGTGTGTGTGTGTGTGTGCGTGTGTGTGTGTGTGTGTGTGTGTGTGTGTATGCAGTTTTGTAAATATTGTCATTTGTTCCCGCCGGCACACAATAGCCTACTCTTACCAAAAACGGAACAGGATTTAACCTGCGTGCAAGATGTTCTGGTGTGTTTGCACACGGGGCCTCAGTTTCTAGTCTCATCCATCCCCTCCCACATACACACACTGTAAACAGAGGTTTTGGAGGGATGTGTTGTGATGTGGCTTTTCACTTCATTCAATTTTGACTGTGATCAAAAACATCATCTGTTTTCAAATTTTGTGGGTTGGTGTGAGATGCCCCAGTGCATGTTTGGGTGAATCAGATGATAACCAAGACAATCACACAAGGTGCGAAAACAATATAAACTTTATATGATTAATGATTAAAACCATCAGGTGTTGTGAAATTTCCTCTGCTGATGTGTGATACCCTATAGCAAGTTGGGGTGAAATCCTTTGATATTCAATACAACTACATGAGGTGAGAAAACAGTAAAAACAAATTTTATTTTATTTTATTTTCATACTACTTTATGTCACAGCAGATTTCTATGTGGGAAATTCGGGCTGCTCTCCCCGGGGAGAGCGCGTCGCCACAAGTGCAGTGCCTACCCATTATTTTTTTTTTCCTCAGTGATGGTGTCTAAACAGGACGCCTGTGTGCAAGCTGTTTATTTTTTTCTTTATTGATTTGGTCATCCGCTCCTACCGGCACACGATGGCCTTCTCTTCCGAAAGGCGGAACGGGGTTTTAACGTGTGTGCAAGATGTTCTGCGTGCGTTCGCACACGGGGCCTTGGTTTTTAGTCTTATCCGAATGACTTTGACATTCAGTTCGATGTTTTCGTCAAACTGGGAAGAAAGGGCGAGGCTGGGTATGAACCCAGAAAGTCACGGTTTGCATATTGGCAGGCGAACGTCTTAACCATCCTGCCACCTTCCTTCCTTAATAAACTTAATAATCATTAAAAACATCAGCTGTGAAATATCATGGACTGATGTGTGATTCCCCATCACATGACTGGATGAACCAGATGATAACAAAGACAATCACACAAGGTGCGAAATCAATATAAATTTTATGATGATTAAAAATGTTAGTTGTCGTGAAATTTCGTGGACTGTTGTGTAAATCGGCAGTGCTTCTTTGGGTGAACCGGATGAAAATACAGACAATTACACAAGGTGCAAAAACAGTAGAATTTTTTAAAGATGAATAACATCAGTTGTGAAATTACATGGACTGATGTGTGAAACTGTGGCGCAAGTTGGACTGAATTGAGATGATAATGAAGAGAATTACACGAGGTGCGAAATCAATATAAACTGTATTGTAATCCCACACGTGTTGTTGTGAAGTTTCTTTGACTGATGTGTGATTCCCCTGTGCATGTTGGGGTGAAATCCAGATGATGATCGGTGCACACACCAGATGGTTAATCAACAAATCCATTCTTTTCTTTCTTGTCTGCATGTGTGTTTTGTTTCCCTATCACACAGGCTTTCTTCTACACAGTTTTTCCTGGGAAAACTCTTGTTGCCCTGGGTTCTTTTATTTGCACTAAATGCATGTACTGTTACTGTTCAAATATCGGGACTAAAACCAGTCCTTTGTCACATCTTAATTTTGAAGTAATGCGCCTTATTCTTTTGGGGGGTGGGGGAGATGCGCACGTGTGTGTATGCACTCGTGTTTGTGTGTACATTTTCTTGTGTGTGTTCATGTGGCAGCGGCCCTACACTTTGCTGTGGTGCATCATATTCGTGCACATTATCATTATCATTATATGTAGTGTTAGGTTTTATTGCGTACATTGTACGAACTTTCGTTCCGATGAACTTGCTTTTTTCAAGTGAGGATGGCCTCTTCAGGGCTCTTGTGTCGCCACAAGTCAGGCGCCACACATATGAAAGATTGTAGTAAAGTGTTCCTACATACAGTACAGCACGCTACTGGTACAATGGACTCTGTTACTGTGCAAAAGTCGGGGTAGGACCAGACTCAAACTGGCTTTTGGTCACATCTTTCAAAAAAATGTGTCTTATCATTTAAGGGGAGGGTGCACGCGCGCATACGTTTGCGTGCTTGTGTTTGTGTGTGCATTTTTTGTGTGTTCATGTGGTGGCAGCCCTGCACTTTGCTGTGCTACATCATATTCTTGCATATTATCGTTATTATTATATGTAGTGTTAGGTTTTATTCGGTACATTGTACGAGCTTTTGTTCCAACAAACTTACTATGTTCAAGCCAGTCTTGCCTCTTCAGGGCTGTGGTGTCGCCACAAGTCTGGCGCCACACATATGAAAGATTGTAGTAAAGTGTTTCTGCATACAGTACAGCACGCTACTGGTGCCATGGGCTCTGTTACTGTGCAAAAGTCAATGTGGAACGGGATTTGGTTTGGCCCATTGTCACATCCTTTTTTGTTTAAAAAAAACGAGCCTTCTTCTTGGGGGTTGTGTATGCGAGCGTATGCCTGTGCACGCTCGTGTTTGTGTGTGCGTTTTCTTGTGTGTGTGCACATATCGGCTGCCCTGAACTTTGCTGTGGTGCATCATAATCCTGCATATTATATTTATCATTATTTGTACTGCTACGTTTTATTACCTACATTGTACCAGCTTTCGTTCCGACAAACTTGCTATACTCAAGCTAGTCTGGCTACTTGGCGCTGTTGTGTTGCCACAAGTCCGGCCCACTCCTATTGAAACTTGCGACAGGTTTGAACTTGTGTGCAAGATGTTTGGCGTGCAGTCACACATGGCACCTCAGTGTTCAGTCTCACCCAAAGGGTTCAGGAAGCAAGCAAGCAAGTAATTAACAGGCAAGCAAGCAAGCAAGTGAACAAATTAATCAATTTCTCCATCCAAACAACCATCCATCAATGCACCAACGCATTCATCATTGTATCTATCCATCACGAAATAATATAAAGATTGACTTCATTTTTGAGTCCACCAGTGTATTTATTGACATGTTTTTCTTGAGCCTTCTTTGATAGATGAAATTGAAAATATTACTATAATTACATATTTAATAAACAATCAAACCTTTTCTGCATGACATAACGAAAACACGTATCTAGCATGTGACAAAACGTGAAGAACAGTTTGTTGAAACCATCTGACGAAGAATGTCCTGGCAGAGGTAAAACAGGGGTACATCAGCGACTGGTAAAGGTACGGGCAGAGTAGAAAAACATCAACTGCAGTCTGGCTGAAAAACTGATGAAGAGAGAGGTACAGTGCTGTGGTGACCGATGAATGTCGGCATACGTACATACTGTTAACTGATTTTTAAGACTTGGAGATGGAGACAGACAGAGCACAGCAGTGACCAGTGCAGATAATTGTCCACTCCCACATGTCAGAGATGGAAACAAACAGAGCACAGCAGTGACCAGTGCAGATACTTGTCCACTCCCACATGTCAGAGATGGAGGCAGACAGAGCACAGCAGTGACCAGTGCAGATACTTGTCCACTCCCACATGTCAGAGATGGAGGCAGACAGAGCACAGCAGTGACCAGTGCAGATACTTGTCCACTCCCACATGTCAGAGATGGAGACAGACAGAGCACAGCAGTGACCAGTGCAGATACTTGTCCACGCCCACATGTCAGAGATGGAGACAGACAAAGCACAGCAGTGACCAGTGCAGATACCTGTCCACTCCCACATGTCTCATGGGTCAGCGTCACCAGGTTGGAGGTTCTGTCACCGCACCCAATGCCAGACACTGTCTTCTTTCTCCATTCGTTGTGGTCTTGGCTGGCCCTGCTGACTTCATGGAGATGTTGCCAGGCCACAGGATGGGGTGATGTTGCCATTGAGAGAAAGAAGCCTGTGGTCTGTGGTCATGACCAGAGTCACTGGCTTCACAGCCCATGTTGACAAGAGTAACAGCGACGCTGAGGTTTCAGTAGACTGAAACGGCTGTGGTCACAGGTAAAGGAAGGTAGCTGCTGATACAGACAGGGAAACACCAGTGACATGGAGAAACCACTGGCGGTCCAGAAGAATTCTCACCACACAGCTGACGGACCTCACGGCCCCTGGAGACAGGAGTACAGAGATGGACTGGAAGGACAGGAACTGTTGATGGACGTATAGACTGGCCAGTGTTAGAGAGTAGGATTACAGCGAGTGACTAGTGGGCGTTCTGGTGGACTGGAAAGGACTGAACAGATGGGTAGATAGTGCAGCTAGCAATTAGACTTATTTTCGGAAGCAGCGGTAACCAGTGGGGCTGAGGACCATAGGGAGACAACTGAATTCCTTGCAGCAGTCTTCTCCGTACTTGAGGATGTTACCCCTACAAGGGAAGCTTTCTCCGATGCACTAGAAAATAGTTGTTGGTGGGTTTTTTTAATGAAGAAGTAAGTTGAAGAAGAAAATGTGAAGAAAAGAATGCAAAGAGCAAGAAAGCGAGGAAGAAAAATGCAGAGAAGAATATAAAGAAGAGAGCAAAGAAGAAGAAGTAGAGAAAGAAGAATGGAGGAAGAAGAAGAGTAGAGAAAGAAGAATGGCAGAAGAAGAAGAAGAAGAAGAAGAGAAGAAGAAGAAGAAGAAGAAGAAGAAGAAGAAGAAGAAGAAGAAGAAGAAGAAGAAGAAAGAAGAAGAAGAAGAAGAAGAAGAGAAGAAGAAGAAGAAGAACAACAACAACAACAACAACAACGACAACAACAACAACACAAAGAAGAACAACAACAACAACAATAACAACAACAACAACAACAACAACAACAACAAAACCAAGAGGAAGGAGAAGAATTGTAAAGAAGTGCAAAGCAAAGGAAGAATTGCAGAGAAGAAGAAAAATTGCGAAGAAGAAGAAGAAGAAGAAGAAGAAGAAGAAGAAGAAGAAGAAGAAGAAGAAGAAGAAGAAGAAGAAGAAGAAGAACAACAACAACAACAACAACAACAACAACAACAATAATAACAAGAAGAAGAAGAAAAAGAATTGCAAAGAATTGCGAAGAAGAAGAAAAATTGCGAAAAATTGCAAAGAAGAAAAAGAAGCAGAAGCAGAAGCAGAAGAAGAAGAAGAAGAAGAAGAAGAAGAAGAAGAAGAAGAAGAAGAGAGAAGAAAGAAGAAGAAGAACAAGAATCAGAATCAGAAGAAGAATCAGAATCAGAAGAATGTTAAGGAAGAAGAAAAATAAAAGAAGGAGGATGAGGAAGTGGAAGAATAGCAGGATAGGAGGAGATTGGATGAGATGATGGATGATGATGATGATGATGATGATGATGATGATGATGAGGGATGATGATGATGATGATGATGATGATGGTGGGATAATGATGATGAGGAGGAGAGGAGGAGGAGGAGGAGGAGGAGGAGGAGGAGGAGGAGGAGAGGAAGGAGGGAGTGTCACGGTTCGCATATTTTAAATAGATCGTTTTACGTGTATAGTGGCTAGTTGTCCAGTGCGTGCATTTTTGCACTTACTTCTGTGTGTATAGCTGTCTACGTTCATTTCCTTTCTCTTCGTATAGATCTAGGCTTAGGCGAGATCTCTCGAGAAGTTCCGCAGCGAGAGTAGATCTAACGGTTAGATTAGCGGAGCGGCTGCGGGCTTATGCTAAGCAGGGGGACGTGGTCGCCGTTCCAGTTTTTACTGTTGGGCGCCACGTAGAATTAGTTTTGGCTCCGTTCGAGAGGCAGGAGAGAGCCTACGCCTCGTAGGAGGTTTCGCTCTCCAGTTCCTGCCTTTGTTCTTCGTTCTTCGTCACTGTTTGTCGCTTGTTCGTCTAGTCACGTGGGTTGGGGTGCAGGAGTGCGCCATATCAGTTCCAGTGACAGGTTTCCGTTACCACCAGTTCCTGTTCGTCACCAGTTCCTGTCGACCTCCAGTCATCAAGTCCTTCTTTGTACCTTGTCTTCAGCACGTCGTCTTTGTCTGCTTCGTCTTCTTCATCGTGTTGTCAGGAAAGTGATTCTTTTGGTGTGTGGTTTTTGCGTTGTTTCTTTTTTTATTCATCTTTGGACTTTAAAGACTGTTTTTAGAGAAAAAGGAAAAGAGTAAGAAATACAGGACCTTAAATTAGAGCTAATATATAATATTTAGATTTGAGTGCGGTTGTATGTGGGTGTGAAAACTTGTACATTTTTTGGGTGTGATTTTTGCATTGTTATTATTTTTTGTTGTTGTTTACTATATAAGATTTTTGTTTGCGTTGGTTTTGCCTTGTTATTTTTTGATTGTTGATTTTCATTATCATCAAAATTGGATAGTAAAGATTGGAAATTTCTCCTCTGTGTTCTGCGTTTGTTGTTGTCGGGAAGTTAGATAGAGTGGGTATGGGTGGGGGTTTTCTTCACACTCCCTTAAGGAGCGTGACAATGGTGTGTGGAGATGTGGAGATGCGGGGTAATGTTAGGATAGTTAGGTTGGTTGTGGGGTGGGTGTTTTGTCTCGTGTGTCTTGGTTTGTTCTAAACCCAAAGTCATTGGGTTATTTAATTATTTATTTTTCCTCTGATGGGGTGTAGTCAGTCACAGTGGTTAATCTTTTAAAAATCAGTGCCTTTGAGATTTAAACCCTGTGATGTAAAACCTTTTTTGGTTACTACTTCCTTCTATGATTTTTAGCCTAGCAAGTTATAAGCCAGCTAATCCCAACTGAGTGATTGCGTTTGTCTTCCCCCCCCCAAGTTCTAAAAATGTCGACCCGCAGAAATGCAAGTATGCCAGCCACTCCAGGGCCAAAGACCCGAGGCTCGAAAAGGGACGAGGTGTCTCCTTCTCCTGGAGCTTTTGAGAAAGAAAGGCTGTCAGGTTGGGTAAAGGAGCAACTGGAGGGTGATTTCTCTGACTCCCCTGCAAGTGAGGCCAAAGGTGAGTGTTTTTTTTTCTGAGGATCCTTATGCCAAGTTCCGCAGGTTGGGTTCGGAGTTAGGCTTGTCGGGGGAAGTACTCGCTCGTTTTATTGTAGATTCAGTAGACAAAGAAGAGGCTAGACGCTTGAGAGAAGAAGAAAGAGAAGAGGCTAGGCGGTTAGAGGAGAGGAAAGAAGCCAGGCGTCTAGAAGAAAGAGAGGAAGCTAGACGTAGGTGGTTTGAGGATAGGGAGGAGGCGAGGCGCATCAGAGAAGAAGAGAGGAGTTACAGGGAGGCAGACAAAGAGGAGGAAAGACAAAGATTTGAAAGGAAGCTGGAGCTTAAGCAAGAAGAAATTTCAGTCCGCAACGCCCAGCAATTTAATATCCAACCTTTCGATGGGAAAGATGACCTTGATTCATTTCTGACCCATTTCGAAAGAATTGCAGGACTGAATAAGTGGAAGCAGGACACTTGGGAAGCCCATCTGCTTACATTACTGCAGGGTCGAGCTAGAGATGTGTGTCTGAGTCTCTCTCCCCAAGATGTGCAGATGTATGATGTCCTGAAGGCTACTCTCTTGCGGGTGTTTCGCCTAGATGCGGATACGTATCGGAAAAAGTTTCGATCCATGCGCAAGACTAGTGAAGAGACATTCGAACAATTTCTTTCCCGTTTGAAGACATGTCTCTCTCGCTGGTGTCTGGCGAGTAGCCGAGATGAAAACAGTGTCCACAACATTAAAGATCTATTCCTGCAAGAACAGCTCCTATCAACTCTGACACCTGAGCTAGTTTTTGAGGTCCAGAAGGAGGAACCTCGTAGAGCTGAAGATGTTGCTCGCATTGCAACGAAAGTTGCCAACGCAAAAAGAGCGGGTAGGTTAGCTGAGGCAGAGCTCAAGGCCTCAAGAGGTTCAGACAGGAGAATTGAGCAGGGTCAGTTCGATTCAGTGATTGGTGAGAGGGTACCTACTCAGGATAGTTCCGAGTTGAGGCCAGGCCAGACTAAGTCACAGCCAACTTCTGGGGCTGCAGGTAGTTCTACCCGAGAGGGTCATTCCAAAATGCGATCAAGCAGAGGTGAGGGCCGTCAGCCACTTTTTTGTTACGGATGTGGGAAGACGGGCCATGTCGCTAAGGAGTGCAGGCACTTGAAAGTAGTCTCTGCAGTGATTAGGCCAGAGTATTCTGAGGAACAACCTTCGAGGCTTCCCCCTACCTTGTGCATTCCATGCGCAGCCAAAACATACACTCCCCGTTGCGAAGCAAAGGTGAATGGTCAGGTTGTGCAAGGACTGCGAGACACTGGAGCTCACATGATTGTGGTTGCTCGTCATTTGGTCTCCCCTCACTCATTCACCGGAGCTACTGTACGGGTCGTGCTGGCAGAGTC
>CM060343.1:38539241-38564241 GCA_030674155.1 Stramonita haemastoma
TCTCTTCTCTCCTCTTCTCTCTCTCTCTCTCTCTCTCTCTCTCTCTCTCTCTCTCTCTCTCTCCTCTCTCTCTCTCTCTCTCTCTCTCCTCTCTCTCTCTCTCTCTTCTCTCCTCTCTCCTCTTCTCTCTCTCTCTCTCCTTCCCTCTCTCTTCTCTCTCTCTCTCTCCTCTCTCCTCTCTCTCCCCTCTCTCTCTCTCTCTCTCTTCTCATCACACTCAGAAAATAATACAATTTATATGACTGCCTATACGAATAAACATACCATCCAAGACGACATTCTAATCACAAATTCAAATAATTTTACTCCAACAGAACAACACGCACCCTATACACCATTTATTAGCATTAAGGAAAAAATAGTTCAAGATAATTAAAATTTCATGCACGCGCACACGCACACACACACACGCACACGCACACACACACACGCACACGCACACATACAATAACATGAATATACAAATGAATAAACAGAAAAAAAAACAAAAAACAATCCAAGACCTTATCTATGCAATACAATAATTCTACATACATAACACAATGCAACCCTTCAATGATATAATAGCAAGAAGTGGAAGCACAAAAAAATCAAAGTGTCACACACACACACACACACACACACACACACACACACACACACACACACACACACACACACACACACACACACACACACACACACACACACACACACACACACGACAAACAAAGCACAATAAAGGCCAGACAGTTGGAAATACAACCGGCAATGAACAAAATAAGTATATAAATATATGCTTTGGTCTTTACGAAAGACAAGATCATACTTCATTCAGAACATTTCAAATAAATATTTATGATAAGCTTTTTTGAATGAAGACAGACTAGATTTCTGTTTTATTTTATCTGGAATTTCATCCCATTCTTTGCTACCTGAATACATGAGGGATGTCTTGAAAAGATCCGTTCTTGGACGGGGGATACAAAAAGTATTCTTGCCCCGAATATTTCTCATCAAAAATCTTTCAGAAAGATATTCTGGAGCAAGATTATTTATAATTTTGTACATAAAAACACCTTTGTTAAAGCGACATCGTAATTTGAAAGGAAAAATGTTAAGTTCTTTGTAATCTGTATCTTCCAAAGATGTTGATTTAAGGAGTACAATTTTTAATGAACGTCTATATAAACTCTCTAGTCGCTTAAGGCAATTTTTACTAGCTAAGTCCCAACAGGTAGAGGCATAATCTATATCTGGTTGTATGTAAGCATGAAAAAATAACTTCCGAGTATGTTGATCTAGCAAATGTTTTATTCTGTTTAGCTGAAAATTTTTTGGGGCAAGCTTCTTAGACAGAATAGAAGCATGACTTGACCAAGACAGATGGTTATCAATATTTAAACCAAGCAATTTATGAGAGAGAGAGAGAGAGAGAGAGAGAGAGAGAGAGAGAGAGAGAGAGAGAGAGAGAGAGAGAGAGAGAGAGAGAGAGAGAGAGAGAGAGAAAGAAGCAGAAGAAGAAGAGGAGGAGGAAGAAGATGAAGCAGTAAGGGAACAGGATATACATGTTGTACTAGTTTGTCTTGGGAGGAGATATGTTATATCACATTGTTTTATCAAAAGATTATGATACATTGTTTTAAACTTTTTTCAGATTAGTTTCAAGTTTTAATTGGGATGGAAGTCTATTCCACAGCCATCCCCCAGAATATGCCAGGCTTTATCTAAATAGGATAATCTTAGACAGAGGTAGATTGATCAAATGAGAGTGTCTAAATTGTTTACTGTAAAAATGCTATGTAATAAGGATGGGGCGTTTCCATGCAAGATCTTATGCATGAAAAACTCCTTTGTTGAAAAGAAGCTTAGATTTAAGGGGAAGAATATTTTTCTCTGAATGGTCAGCTATTGTTAAAGAAGATGAGTTGTTTATGATAATTTTATGTCGCGTTTATGTACTCTCACTATTAATTTAAGCGGGATGTTGCTGGCCATATCCCACAATGCAGATGCATAATCAATAGATGTTTGAATGTAAGAATAAAGGATTATTTTTCTGGCATGCAGAGTTAGGAATTGTTTATCTTACCGAGTTGGTATACCTTTGAGGCAATGGTTTTTGACAGTTTTCGGATGTGGGCAGACCATGGTAGGTTGTTATCAATGGTTATCCCTTAAATTTTATGGCTTGAGACTTTCAATTTTTTCATTGCCAATATAGAGGGGTGGTAGATCGAAATTAAGATTCTGTCATTTCTGTCCTGTAGAAATGAGCGTAAATTTGGTTTTCTTTGGATGAAGGACTATATGATTTATGTGAATTCATTCCAGAAGCACATTAATATTTTCTTGCAAATTGCGAAAGACTTGACATGAGTTAAAATGATTAATATCAATAGTGGTGTCATCTGCAAACAAGTCACAGGAAGCTTTTGTAAATAAAGGGAGATCATTAATGTAAACAGAAAATAATGCGGGACCTAGAATAGAACCTTGTGATACACCAAATTTATTTGGTAGAAAAGTTGAAAAATATTGTTGTCATAAACTTGTTGTTGTCTGTTAGAAAGGAAGGAAGAAAGATATAAGCTTTAAGGCATCAGAAGATGATTTATAATATACAAGTTTCCTTATTATCAGATTGTGGTCGATAACATCAAAGGACTTTGCAAAATCTATAAATAGAACTCCTGTAAATTCTTTTTTATTTACCATGAACTATCTGTCTATAAGTTTAACAAGGGCAGTGTGGCATGAATGATTTGCTCTGAACCCAGACTGATTGGGGTGAATAAGGCTATGTTTATTTAAATGAGTAAGAAGGCATTTATTGATGTGTTTCTCTAATGGTTTTGAAAGGACAGATAGAATTGAGATGAGTCTATAATTAGAGGGATCCGTTTGATCTCTTGGTTTATACAAAGGAATAATTTTACTGTGTTTAAACATATTTGGAAAGGTATTTTTGTTTATGCAAAGATTATAGATGTAAGTGAGTGTCTCTGCTATAACTGGTGTAGCTAATTTCAGAATTTTGCCATTCAAACCATCTAAGCCACAAGTTGCCCTCTGCTTCATACTTTTCAAAGCGGTAAATACTTCGTGTACGCTAATACATGGAATTCTTAGTTTGGAATTAATATTTTTGTCGCTGCAAAAGGCTTCTAAAACTTTCAATTTATTAGTTTTTTATTTATCATTAGTTATTATTCCGTCTGAAATTGTTGTAAAATGAAGTTTTACGGCATCAGCGGAGATATCATCTAAAATGTTTGTTATTTTATTACAGTTGCTATTGGAAAGTAGGTTGACTGCTTTCCATACAGACTTGCTGTCTTTCTTTTACTGATTAGGTCTTCAAAGTTTTTCTTTTTTTCAGCACGTAGGAGAAAGGTTACAACATTTCTTTGCTTTCATATTCTTGATGGCTTCCTTTTTTCAAAAGATAATCAATTTGATATATTTGTTTTTGTACTTCTTTTGTCAGCCATGGGGATTTAGATTGGTAGCTGACACTTTTGGTCTGTAGTGGTGTGTGCTTAGTATAGATACTATAAAGCTTGTTGTACCATATTTCTATGGACTGATTAAGGTCAGTGCACTGATATACATCGTTTAAAGGCGAGATTAATAGATCCAAAAGAAATTCAGTATCATCAAAGTTAGAATATCATATAAAATAGAAATAAAAAAATATATAATGATGAATAAGGAAAAAGATTACCAAGTGTTTGCTTCTGGTTATTTCCCTCCTCTCCCTCACTCCCTCCCTCCCTCCTCTCTCTCTCTCTCTCTCTCTCTCTCTCTCTCTCTCTCTCTCTCTCTCTCTCTCTCTCTCTCTCTCTCTCTCCTCTCTCTCTCTCTCTCTCTCTCTCTCTCTCTCTCACCATGTCAGAAACTCTCAAAAGACCAAAGTCATGCTTATTACAACAAGATAAAAGAGACAAAACATGGCACCTAGTCTTCCACCTATCTTTACGAACAATGAAACTACTGAGGAAGTAGATACCCATATACTTCATTAATTTATAATTAATTATTAACTAATTAATTAACCAATTAATTAATTAATTATTAATTGGCTGATTGATTGATTCATTGATCATCAATCAATTAAATCATTCTCTCTCTCTCTCTCTCTCTCTCTCTCTCTCTCTCTCTCTCTCTCTCTCTCTCTCTCTCTCTCTCTCTCTCTCTCTCTCTCTCTTGCATATGTTGGTTTCCATATCTGTGTGTGTTCATTTGTATCAATTGTTTTGTTTTTCAATGAGATTTTTTTTAAGGCTGGATGAAAAAAGAAGTATTGTAACTTAATCTATTACCCTGTGAAATAAAAGTAAGTTTGCATATATATATGGGATTATATGTAAATACACAAATGGAAAAAGTCCATACATTTGCTATAAAACGTTTTTTGAATGTGCCAATTCACTCTTCCAATACTGTACTTTATGGAGAAACTGGAAGATATCCTCTCTATATAAGAACTTATGTAAAGTGTATTAAATATTGGCTAAAGTTGTCGAAACTTCCTCAGACACGTTTATGTAGACAGGCTTATGATATGATGATTATACAGATGGATTTAGGCAAAGACAAGTGGGTATATCAAATTAAAAAAGTTTTGTCAGAACATGGTTTTGGGATTGTGTGGCTGTCTCAAGAAGTAGGTAATGAGTGCCAGTTTCTTTCTGAATTCAAAGACAGGCTCATTTGTTCTTTTAAACAAAACTGGCACTCGGACATGGAGAATAAAAGTAAATATAGCTGGTTCTTTTCGTTTAAATGTGTCTTCCAGACAGAAAAATATCTAAACATAATTACAGATAAATGGCACAGACTTAATTATGCTAGATTTAGACTAAGAACACTCGGGTTTAATGCAAATAAAAGATGGTTCCAGCCTGAGACATCCACACAATTACCGTGTCCACTATGTGGTCACGGTGTTGACGATGAAATCCACTTTTTGTTTCAATGTAAAGCATACGAAACACTACGTAACAAGGTTGATTTCTTAACGGTACAGCCAGCAGTGAGTCTAGATATAGTCTCTATCCTGTCGTCTGATAACAAACATCGTGTTAAATCTCTAGCAAAGTATATTGCAGAAGCACAGAAAATAAGACGAAGACAAGTCAGTACCAATGGCATTAATATATCATGACAGAATTAATCAATATCAAGAACAATGTATGTTTCGAGATATATGTTTTTGGTCGTTGATGTACTTTGTAGCATGAAATTTAAAAGGATGGTCGATTCTGAACCAGTGTGTATTTTTGTTGTTTGTTGTTGCTGTTATTGTTTTTGTTTTTTTTTCTTTGTATTTGATTTGCAAAAGGATTGACGCCAATATCATGATTAGTGTGTTAGTAATGTGATTATCCTTTTTTTCTCTAAACTTAGTTGTTATTGTTCACGTATGTCACTTTTTATGTAAAACTTCCAAAACGGATAGTTGTGTTACCTCCCTTGTCAAAAGGCCAAGATGAGCAATGACAATAAATTGTTAAAGCGTAAAGCGTTAAAGCGTCTCTCTCTCTCTCTTGTGTGGGGATGTGAACTGGAGTTTCGCAGGTGCGTGACGCGCTTTCACACCGCTGCACTAAGTATCAAAGTTGGCAGGGACTGAGGTAATACTTTGGTCCGATAGTCTGCCAGGAGCTGTGCGACCCACGATGCCTTCGGCACCGTTAGTCTTCAGGGGGGCCTGTGGCTGCTTTCACTCTGTATTCTTGGCCTTCATGTCACGAAGGGCTAAGCAGAAAGCAGCGATGAGAATCGCCATGCCGTCACCACGTCGCCGACTGGACGGTGTAACCCTTGGGTTACTCCTTACCCTGTTATTTTGGGGCGGGACACTTCTTCGCTGTGGAGACGTGGAGAGAAACCCTGGGCCTGTGCCTCCACGACCTGAAGCCCTGAAGCAGAGCGTGCTGACCAGCGGAGGACGGAGGAGCAGCATGGCCAAGACACGCAGCGCTTCGGACAGTGGCCGTCGGTCTGCCTCTCCCCCACCTCCTGCCCCGGACCCTTCTTCCATGGAGGAACTCAAGGACATGCTGAGGAACATGGACAGTACGATGAACGCCAGGTTTGGTGTTGTGGAGCAAGGCATTCGGGACCTCAACGAGAAGTTTGAAGTCCTCAGGGAGGAGGTGATGGGTCTGCGGGAGGAGGTGAGTGTGCTGCGTGACAAAAATGAGGAGCTGACAAAAACAAACGCAGATCTGATGAACAAGATTGATGTCCTGGAAAAAAAGACTGATGACTTAGAGGGAAGATCCAAAAGAAACAATCTGATTTTCTATGGAATTAAGCGCGAGTCAAATGAGAGAAAAAGAAGATTGTGAAGGGATTATCCAAGACCTACTGACTGACAAACTGGACTTGACTAAAAACGTTGACTTCGACAGAGTACATCGACTTGGTGACAAAGAAGACGCCCCTATAATTGCCCGATGTACATTTTATAAAGATAAGGCAATGATTCTCAGGGAGAAAAAAAGGTTGAAGGGAAGCAAGGTTTTCATTGGTGAGGATTTCTCCTCCCATGTGCGGGAAACTAGGCAGAAGCTGTCACCCCATCTGAAGAAAGCCAGAAGTGATGGTCGGAAAGCCTTTATGGTTTTTGACCATCTCATCATTGACAACAGAAAGTACTTTTTGAATGATCAGGGTCAACTGACAGAGCCTAGATAGGAAAACGGCCAGCCCTCTGCTTTGTGCAATTTTTGTCCAGGGGTCCCAGAAAATGATAAAAAGGGTAGCAACAAATTTCCAACACCGCCTAAACAACACGAAAACACTGCACGTGCACGTGCGCAAAGGCCTCTTGCCCAGCGCTACAGGCATGAGTTGGCAGTTGGTGTTGAACAGGTAAAAAACAAATCCACACAGCGTGTTGACAGAGTTAAAGATAAGATTGTGTCACGTGTGAATGAAAGCGTGTTGTCAGCTGTTGATGGATCAGATGAAAACGAAAGTGGGTTGTCAGTTGCTGATGGAAAGAGTGGGAATGAAAGTGTGTTTTCTGTTGTTGACGAAATGAGTGGAAATAAAAGTGTGTTTTCGATTGTTGATGGACCGAATGGGAATGAAAGTGTGTTGTCAGATGTAGATGGAAGGTGTGGGGGTGAGGATGCAATGTCAGTTGGTGAAAGTGTTCAGGTGGATGCTGATGATTCACCAACCTTTGTAAATAAGCGGTCGTTTTGTTTCTTGTCATGGAATGTGAATGGTTTGTTTTCCAAAATTAATGATCATGATTTTGTCTCTTTTGTTTGCACTTTTGATTTTGTGTGTCTAGTTGAGTCTTTCATGGATACAGTTGATTGCAATATTTTTCCTGGTTATGATGTTTACTGTAAACCTGCAATAAAATTTTCCAACCAAGGTAGACGTTCAGGTGGCATAGTGTGCTTGATAAAAAATTGTTTTGCTTCATATGTGAAGATGGTTGATTTAGATTTTGCTAATATATGTGTGTTTCATATTGACAAACAGCTGTTTGGGGCACTGAAAGATGTGTTTTATGTCTGTACATATATTCCGCCAGAGGGGTCCCCTTTCTATGCATACTTTGATCTTGACAATGGAATCCATGTCCTTGAAGAATGTTTAACCCATATTTTGTTACAAAATGATGTGTATGTGATTCTTTGTGGTGACCTGAATAGCAGAACATCAAACATTTTTTTAAACTCTTTTGATAATTTTGGTTTAGACATTCAATATAGAAGTCAGTCTCTTAATGCTAGTCGTTTTTCGGAGGATAAGTGTTTGAATGCATATGGTAAAATGCTTTTGAATATGTGTACTGCATTAGATTTGAATATTCTGAATGGTGTATGTAATGGCGACCTTGAAGGTCGCTACACATACATCTCTGATTTTGGAAGTAGTGTAAATGATTATTTTATATTGTCCAGTGACCTTTTTTCCCTTGTGTATGATACATGTGAAATGTGCATTGTTGAACGGATTGACTCTGATCATATGCCATTAACATGCAGTTTAATTTTCCCAAAAGAAAATATACATTGTACAGATACAACAGCCAACAATCAGACATTCGAAAAATTAGTGTGAAATAATGATAATGCTGGACTCTTTAGCGAGATTCTAAATGCAGAACAGTCTCGAACAAGGATTAGTATGGCTATTGATCTTATTGATGTTGATATAAACAGTGCACTTGATGTATTTAATAAATGTATGCAAGAATGTGCAGAGTGTATGAAAAAGAATGTTCCTGTTAATAGAAGTACAAGTAAACGATCATATGATTGGTTTGATCAGGAATTTAGAAGTAATAGATAAAATGTGAGAAGAATGTTACGTAAATACCGCCAAACTAAAAATATTAAAGATCGTCATGAATATAGAAAAAATAGATGTGAGTATAAGAATTTATTGGATAGAAAACGAAAAGAGTATAATCAGGCACTATTATCTAACCTTGTCAATGCAATTCAAGATCAAAAGGAGTTTTGGAATAGTGTTAGGAAATGTTCCTTTAAAAGAAAACAACCTAAAAATGAAATCAGTCTTGATGTTTGGTTTCGCCATTTTCAAACCCTTTTAGAAAGGGAGACAACTGGTGAAGACATACACTTGGGTAGTGAAAGTGATGAGGATGATGACCATATCAATCGCCCAATTTCTAAAGAAGAAGTCATTTATGCATTGAGGAAGTTGAAATCTGGTAAGGCCCCTGGGCCTGATGGCATTATTAGTGAAATATACAAAAATTCAAATGATCAGGTTGTACAGTTTTTTGTAGCATTTTTCAATGCTTTATTTGATAGGGGCATCTATCCTCAGAGCTGGACTGAATCCATTGTTTTACCTCTGTTTAAAAAGGGTGATCTGAATAATCCGAATAATTATCGGGGTATATCTCTGAGTAACATAAGTAGCAAAATATTAGTACTATAATAAATAATAGACTACAGGAATGGGTAGAATACAATAACATCACTGGTGACCATCAGGCTGGTTTTAAGAAAGGGTATTCCACTACTGACCACATGTTTTCACTTCTTGCCTTTGTACAAAAGCAATTCTCTTTGAATCGTAAACTCTATGTAGCCTTTATTGATTTTGAAAAAGCGTTTGATACTGTAAATAGACATTTGTTGTGGCCTATCCTGTTGAAAAATGGAGTTAAAGGTAAATTATACAAATGTGTGCAAAGCATGTATGACACTGTGAAATGTAGAGTAAGAAGTGGTGCGCAACTGACAGACTGTATCAATTGTACAACTGGTGTAAAACAAGGTGATGTATGTAGTCCTGTGCTGTTTTCTCTTTTTATTAATGAACTTGGTGTGGATGTTATTGCTAATGGAAGACATGGTGCCACAGTATCTAATGATTGTTTAGAGTTGTTTATTCTTTTGTTGGCAGATGATGTTTTGTTATCTGAAACTGTTATCGGGCTACAGACCCAACTGAATAACTTGCAGCATGCTGCCACTTCTCTTCAACTTAAAGTAAATATGTGTAAAAGTAATATAATTGTGTTCAGGAAAGGGGGATTTTTGAGTGCAAGAGAAAGATGGGTATATGGTAATACTGTAATGCCAGTTGTCAATGCTTATAAGTATTTAGGAATACATTTTAGCACACGTTTAAGTTTTGTTTCTGCTTGTAAAGATCTCGTAAGTAAAGCAAAGCATGCATTGATTTGTATCATGAAAAGGCTGAATTCTTTACAAAATACATCTTTAAAGTTATTCCTGAAATTATTTGATGCTCAGGTACAACCTATTGCACTGTATGATTCTGAGCTATGGGGGTTAAGTAATGCAGCTAGTCATTGTGAGTCCTTACACTTGTATGCTTTAAAGAGATTTTTGTGTGTTGATAGGCGTACTCCTAATGATTTTGTTTACGGTGAAACAAATAGATACCCAATTTACATAAACTCTGTTGAACAAACCATACGTTATTGGCTTAGACTTTTGCAAATGGACGAAACAAGAATTCCTTTTAAGGCTTATAAAATGTTGTATGAATTAGATATTAGAGGGAAAAATAACTGGGTTACTGATGTACGTGTCTGTCTAAATAAACATGGCTTTGGTGATGTGTGGCTGAATCAAGGTGTTGGTAGTATAAACATGTTCATTAAAACTTTCCGTCAACGTCTGATTGATAGCAGATGGCAAGACTGGGATGACCACATTCAAAATAGTGAACGATTCAGCCTGTATAGAACATTTTCCTGTTCGCATGAATTGAAATTGTACTTGACAATTGATATGGATTTGCACTTGAAATATATTTTGACCAGATTCAGGTTAGGTGTGTCTGATTTAGCCGCGCACTATTTTAGATACAGAGAGTTCAATGATAATGATTTGATTTGTCCATTGTGTAGAACAGATAAAGAAGATGAATTACACTTTGTGCTATGTTGTCCAGCCTATCAAGACATTAGAGAAAGATATATACTGCCAAAATATTATCAAGAGCCTTGTCTTTTCAAACTAAGTTTAATAATGGCATCTGTTAGACATAAAGAGTTACGGAATTTGTCTCTTTTTTTTATTTAAAGCGTTTAGATTAAGAGAAATTGCTATGTCATAGTCATGCTGTTTTGTTACTTAATATAAAGGCAAAATTGATGTGTTTATTTCTTCTTTTTTATGTACAGTTTTCATGATATATGTTTTGTTCACTATCCCCTTCATGAGGGGCCATGGCCTAATGAATAAACTTTCCGAATCCGAATCCGAATCCGAATCTCTCTTGTGTGGGTGTGGGTGTGGGTGTCTGTGCCTATGGGTGTGTTTTCATGTACAATACCCAGCTGAAACAAGGGATGGACACCATAACGTTTTTTTTTTATGATGGATGCAGCAATGCAATAGTTCTTACACATTTTTTGAGGATGGTGGGGGTCGGATTTATACATAGACCTGACAGTCCCAAAAATTGAATATCAACTATGCTATGTATGGCTTAATTGAACAAAATAACTGATCATCTCACTTATGCTATTAATAACACTAACGGCCTTATTTTAAAATAATAATAAATAATAATAATAATAATAATAATAATAATAATAATAATAATAATAATATAATAATAATGATAATAAGAAGATGAAGAAGAAGAAGAAGAAGAAGAAGAAAAAGAAGAAAAAGAAGAAGAAGAAGAAGAAGAAGAAGAAGAAGAAGAAGAAAATAATAGTAATAGTAATAGTAAATGGAGGCTTATATAGCACAAAAACATGGGCTCACCGTGCTGTACAATCAAATCAACTTAAACAGGTTACATATGAACCTGAAAAATTTGACTAGCACAAAAAAGCATACGGAAAAATGCATGCACATAAAATACACAACATATTACATGGCCAGACAATAAAAGTAAAATAAAAGCAATATCATCCCCCAAAAATGCAGTGCAGTACGATGCATACACACACACACACACACACACACACACACACACACACACACACACACACACACACACACACACACACACACACACACACACGCGCGCGCGCGCGCGCGCGCGCGCGCAGACACACACACACAAAAACACACACATACACAGAACACAACATGGAATAACCAAAAAACCGGCACATTCACGAATTTACTCTACATGTACTTACATTAACAAAGAAATAAGATGAAGTATAATAAAAATGAAGAACCTTATCATATCCCAAAACAGCAAAAGACCAGCACTAGCATCAGAGATAAATCAGTAAAATGGGAAATCAATTTAATCAGTAGTCAGGGACAAGAATCGGATAAAAAGGTGAGTTTTGAACAGCCTTTTAAAGGAGGAAGTAGAGTCAGTGTGTCTTATTTCAGAGGGGAGTGCGTTCCAGAGAGTGGGACCTACATGAGAGAATGAGCTGCTCCCTGTGCTGGGTTTTTTACTTTTGGAACTCTGAAGATTCTAGTGTCAGAGGATGAGCGGAGTGGTCTGTGTGGGTGGTACACAGAAAGAGTATCGGAGAAGTATGCTGGAACTTTGTTTAATAAGAAATTATGACAATATATCACAGTATATATAAATATAGACAATATATCACGTCCAGGTGACTCTGTTTACTATTGGATAGAGACCCTTGCAAATATTTCTGACATACATGCTCCACTTATCAAGAAAAGAATAAAACATTTTAGGAAACCATGGTTAACAAGCCTGCAATTAAAAAGTGAAAGGTAAAGGTGTCCCATAGTTTATGTGAATGTAGGGGAGCAGGCATCAAAGACCTCAGCTTCTCTAAGGGCCAGCATATTGAGGAAGGCACCCATATCTTCTCCCTCGCTGTTATACCTTCCCTGAACCTAAAGAGGGAAGACAGGCATTTACAGCTGGGTGAACTGGGGAACTGTACTGAAGCCACAGTCTGATTTTCCCAGGCCCTGTAGCAATCTATATTAGTCATGCCTTACTGATTCAGAAACAAAATGTTGTGGAATAACCTACCTCCTTTTTAAATTCAGCTCCTTCAAAACAAACGTTAAAGAACTGTTGAAGAAACATCTCATCAACATATTATGTGTCCACTTTTTTTTGCTCAAGGTTACCTTCAAACTGGTTGCTATGCAAATCGTTGTTATTACACTTGTTGTTTCGGTTTAATATGTAAACTGTTATCTTTTCCCTTGTCTATTAATATCTGCGGCACAAAGAAGATAGGAAAAGGCAGGTAAAGCAGACAACCTGGTGGAATGGCACAGTAAAGGAGGCCATCAAGGAAACGAAAAAGGTGTACAAGGTGTGGGTGAAATCAAAGCTAGAGGAGGACTACATGAAATATAGACTGGCAAGAAGACAGCAAGAAACAGAGTACTTACAGTGCCTGTACCGTCACAACAGAGAGAGTACTTACAGTGCATGTACCGTCACAACAGAGAAACAGAGTACTTACAGTGTGTGTACCGTCACAACAGAGAGAGTACTTGCAGTGCGTGTACCGTCACAACAGAGAGAGTACTTACAGTGCGTGTACCCTCACAGCAGAGAAACAGAGTACTTACAGTTCGTGTACCGTCGCAACAGAGAGAGTACTTGCAGTGTGTGTACCCTCACAGCAGAGAGAACACAGTGTTACTTACAGTGCATGTACCCTCACAACAGAGAAACAAAGTACTTACAGTGCGTGTACCGTCACAACAGAGAGAGTACTCGCAGTGCGTGTACCGTCACAACAGAGAGAGTACTCTCAGTGCATGTACCGTCACAACAGAGAAAGAGAGTACTTACAGAATGTGTACCCTCACAACAGATAAACATAGTACTTACAGAGTGTGTACCCTCACAATATAGAAACAGAGTACTTACAGAGCATGTACCCTCACAGCAGAGAAACATTGATAGGAGAACGTGGCCAGCCTGCCCTATTTAAAGAAGATGCCATCTGCTGGCAAAAGCCTTGGTCTTTGATAACAAAGACAATCACACAAGGTGCGAAAACAATTCAAACTTTATAAGGATTGAAAACAAGTTATTGTGAAAGTTCATGGACTGATGTGTGATACCCCATTGCACGTAGGTGTGAAACCAGTTGATAACCAAGACAATTACACAAGAAGCGAATTCCTTGTAAACTTTATAATTAAAAATGTGACCTGTCGTAAAATTTCCAGGACTTTTGTGTGAAACTGCAGTACATGTTTGGGTGAATCATATGATAATCAAGACAATCACACAAGGTGTGAAAACAGAATAAACTTTTTATGATTAAAACAATTGTTGTGGGGTTTCTTGGTCTGATGTGTGATAGGCAGTGCAAGTTGGGGATGTTAGTGGTATGCTAATAAGGACTAATCATATGCTAAAAAAGACAATTACATAGGGTGTGAAACTAGTATAAACTTTATCATGATTACACACATCTGTTGTGAAGTTTCTTTGACTGATGTGTGATGCCCCTGTGCATGTTGGGATAAAATAAGATGATGATGGTGATAACAATTATACGAGGTGCAAAATCAATATCAACTTTATTGTGATTACACACATGGTTGTTGTGAAGATTCTTTGACTGATGTGTGATGCCCCTGTGCATGTTGGGATAAAATAAGATGATGATGGTGATAACAATTATACGAGGTGCAAAATCAATATCAACTTTATTGTGATTATACACATGGTAGTTGTGAAGTTTCTTTGACTGATGTGTGATGCTCCTGTGCAGGTTGGGGTGAAATCCAGATGATGATTGGTGCACACACCAGGTGATTAATCAACAAACCTTTTTTTTATCTCTGCATGCATGTTTTTGCTCCTAATAGTGTGGCTTTTTTGACAGTTTTACCAGGGAAATCTCTGGTTAACATGGGCTCTTTTACGTGCACTAAATGCGTGCACAGGATCTACAAAAAAACTAGCACCCACCTCGTACTCACATATCTGGGGATGGGAAAAATTCTGTCACAAACAGGAATCGAACCCAGACTTTTGCGTTTCTAGGCAGGTGCATGACCTCTAGACCACCACTTGTCACGGCTGAAGACAAGGTGACCGGAGCATTTTGAAGCCAAACAGTATTTGACTGTAGGACTGGACACCTAGCTTATGTTGATGATTAACAACATGTTGGGGTTTGTTTTGTTGCCTCGTCATCTGTGACGTCCCCATCCTGTTGCCCCAATCCCGCTCATCCCAATCTCCCCGCCACAGCCATACCCAGATTCGTTGTGTCTCATCCCCGGGGTTGGGAGTCCACAGGGAGCCCATCAATGTTAGGCCACCGTGGGGCCACCAGCCAGATGGGCCCTGCACGTCTGCTGAGTCACTTTGGATGGTGTTCAGTGGTGCATGTTCTGAGTTAACATACGCAAGACACCACCTACTAAGGCCCTTACTAACGACAGTATTAGCTCAGTCTCGGAGCCAGACTAAGCGAGTCACCCACAGAGACCAGAGCAACAGGGGTCCATCGATTTAGAGGCAATTTTATTATTGCATGATGATAAATGGATATGAGGATGATTTAATGATGCTGCTGTGGAAGTGCATCCCTTTGAGACTACTTGACAGGGTTGTACTCTCCGCTTACTGTCATTGTATATCCCGGCGTCAACCGGGCCGAGAGATACAGACACCTGCATTGTTGGTCAGGTAACTTGAGTAATACCTTCAAAGTCGCATCCGTAAAGTTGATGAAGCTCGACTGTGTGGTCCTAGTCTCCCCACTGATCCCACAGCACACTCACTCTGGGTAGGAGCCTGCCCGAGTCTACAAAACTCCTATGACTCTTATCCAAATCGAACCTGAGACCTTCCAGGCCAGAATCCAAGGCGCTAACCACTGCGCCATGGCGGCTGGATGATTAACAAAATGTTGACTGACTATCAAATGTTTATATTGGAGAAAAAATCTTAATCTTTACAACATTGTTTTTTGTTGAGGGCTTTTTATGGTGTGTTTTGCCTAGACTTTTGGTGTTTTTTGTTTCCTTTTGTTTTATTTTGTTTTGTTTTTGGTGGGGGGTAATAGAATAAGACTGGTTTGCTGTTTTGGTATTGGTTTTCACATCCAGTTCCTGTGTGCATGCAGACTTGTGAAATCTGTTTTCCCTTCTTACCAACACAAATCGTGTGCTCTTCCAAAACATGGAACGGGTTTGAACCTGTGTGCAAGAGGTTCTGCGTGCAGTCAAACCTGGGACTTTACTTTTCAGTCTCACCAAAAACGATTGACCAGGCAAGCAAGCAAGTAAGAAAGCAAGATAGCAAAAGAGCAAGCAAGATACCAAGCAAGCGGGAAAAATAGCAAGCAGGCAAGCAAGTGAACAAATTAGATAATCAAATTCTCCATCCAAATATCTATCCATCCACACACTCATGCATTCATCCATCTATTCATCCATCACGAAAAAACAAAGATTTATTTCATTGTTGAGTGCATCACTGTATTTATTGAAATTATTTTCTTGAGCCTTTACTGATAGATCAAACAGAAAATACTACTTTCATTATATATCTATAAAACAAAACTTATTGTCACGACGTAACTAAAGAAGAGAGAGAGAGAGAGAGAGAGAGAGAGAGAGAGGAGAGAGAGAGAGAGAGAGAGAGGGAGAGAGAGAGAGAGAGAGAGAGAGAGAGAGAGAGAGAGAGAGAGAGAGAGAGAGAGAGAGAGAGAGAGAGAGAGAGGAGAGAGAGAGAGAGAGAGAGAGAGAGAGAGAGGAGAGAGAGAGGAGAGAGAGAGAGAGAGAGAGAGAGAGAACTCAAGAACTCAAGAACTCAAGAATTTAATTGTATAGGCAATTCAACCCGTTACAAATCCATAAGTAATCATGTATGATTGGATACTTTGAATAGAGCATTATATTAATACAAAAGGATATTTTGAAATCAGCATCAATTACTCGAAGAACATAGCACAAGATTTCATGATGACATTATCGGCGTTTGGTGGAATGATAAATAAATCTGCCCAGATCATGGACACACGAATCATCTTGCATTAATCTATGGAATGAAGTTAGCGATGGATACATACGATATTTTTTGGGGATAAATTTTACTCGTAGGTCACTTAGGACATTACAATACAAGAGAAAGTGCAGTTCTGTTTCTATCGCGCTGTGGCAAAAAGTACACTGGAGATCTTGTTCAGAAGTGGCTGTGTAGCGCTTTCTGTGCGTCTGTAGGTCTGATATTCCTAGTCTGAATCTGATTAGAATGTCACGAATATGCTTGTTAGGCACCAAGGTAAAGTATGTTTCCATAGATACAGATGATTTAAATGTACGGTACACACTGAATCGAGTGCTATTGTTAATATGTTCATTCCACTTTTGAAAGAAACAATCTACTAATCTTTGTCTAAGCTGTCGTAAGAAAGCTTTATGGTTAGTAACACCTTGGTTTTCCCATACAAATCCAAAACCGGTCTCATATAACATTTTGCAAATATGTGATACCCAACACATTTTACCATCATTATGGAGGGACAAAAGCATGTTGTAGGCTTTTTTTGGAAGTCTAGTTTCTTCTAACTCTGTTAAACGCAGCCAATATCTGATCGTAGATATATAGCTAGAAATATATAATGGGTATCGACCAGTTTCACTGTAAACCATGTCATTTGGGGTTCTGGGGCTTACGTTTAACAGTTTTTTCAGAGCAAACGTGTGGACATTCTCCACTGACTTCTGTTGAGACAGGCCCCATATTTCTGCTCCATACAATAGAATTGGTTTAATTTGGGAATCAAAAAGTTTGACAAAAATGTCTGCTGAAAAATCCCCCAGCTTCCATAGAATTCTGAAAATGTTGATTACCCCTTTTCTAGCTTTACACGAGAGCTCACGGACTGCTTTACTGTATGCTATTCTAGTAGAAAGGAACAAGCCCAGGTACTTATAGGATTTTACGATAGATATTTCTTTTCCTTTGTAGAGCCAAACCTCTTTCTTAGCAACATATCCACCATTTCTAAATATTACAATGTTCGATTTATCAAGATTTACATGCAAATCTAGTTTTATGGATTGACTTGCTAGAACATTTAACTGGTTTTGTAAGCCTGAAACACTGTCAGATATCAAAACAATGTCGTCAGCAAATAATAAAATGAAAATTTCTAGTGGATCAGGGTAAAGCTGAATGCCATGTTTTCCATTTTTAATGACATCCTGGGCTAACTCGTTAATGAACAATGAAAATAAAAGAGGGCTAGTTATTTCACCTTGTTTTAAGCCTTTGAAACAGGATATGGCTTCTGATATCTTGGTCCCAAAACGAATCCGGGCTTTTACAGTTGCATACATACTCTGTAATGTTTTCAATATATTACCATTTACACCATTTTTTTCCAGAATCCGCCAGAGTTTGCTTAAAGAAATAAGGTCGAAAGCCTTCCTAAAGTCAATGAAAGCAACATATAATTTTTTGTTTCTTATGAGCTGTCTTTGGATAATAGCATATAATGTAAAAATATGATCTATTGTGGAATGATCTTTTCGAAAACCTGCTTGTATTTCACCAAGAATATTTCTGTTTTCTACAAAAGTTGATAAACGTTTATTGATTATATAGCTTAGGAGTTTACTACAGATGTTCAATAATGAGATGCCTCTATAGTTATCTGGATTATGAATGTTTCCTTTCTTATGTATGGGGTGGATGATAGCTTCTGTCGAAGATTGTGGGTAAAGTCCAGAGGAAAAAATCTTGTTAAACAGATGTACCAGAAAGGATATTATTCTTTTATGATTTATCACTGACTTAAAAATTTCAGGGATAACCCCATCAAGGCCAGCAGCTTTGTTTGTTTCAGATGTTTAATAGCCTTAATTATTTCTTCCTCTGTTATCTCTGAGTTTAATTCCATAACATCCTTCGGAATTTGTTCAGAGTCAAATAAGCTTGCACTGCTGTCAATTACTTCTTCCTGTTCCCCTCCCTCCTCCCCAAAAAGCCCCTTAAAGTGTTCTATCCATTGTGCCATATCTATATTGCCTATCTCAGAGGTTTTTCTTGAGAGTTTCTTAATGTGTCCCCAAAACTTTACTGAATCGTTCATACTGTTTACAAGTTCCTCTCTACTTTTTCTTTTGTATTCCTTCTCTTTGGAGGCTAAAAGTTTCTTGTAATTTTTACGGGTTTTACAGTACGTTACCCTATCCCGTGGAGACTGAGTGCGTAAATAAATGCGGAGAGCAGACCGAGTAAACCTTCGCGCATGCACGCATTCCCCATCAAACCATGCACTCCCTTTCTTTCTCCCTCCCCCAAATGTTTTCCTAAAGCAGGAAGCAGCAGATGACAGCATACTAGTGAACACATTTACAGAATTATTAATGTTGGAATCAATGAGTAGGTAGGCTTCTTCTAACTTCTGTTGGTTATCAAGCGACTCGAGATTGTTTAGGAAAGTTTCTTGTTTGTCCTGCGACCATACAAGTTTATCAAAACAAACGCTTTTATCCCTCGGCTGCTCAATATTGGCATTGCACAAAGCAAAACAGACAATGGGCATATGTTTAGAATCAATTCGTTCATTGACATGCATGTCACAAGGAACTGAACAAAGCGAACAAGAAAATAAAAAGTAATCTATGACACTGTTACCATTATTAGAAATAAATGTAAAGGAGCCATTTCTGTCACCTGCAGTAGAACCATTTAATATATACAGATCAAAACTTGTACACAAACATAGCAAATTTTTTCCGTAACTGTTTTGACTGTGATCTTGTGAATGTCTAAGTGGAACAGTGGACACATCAGTATTGGAAAGAGTTGCAAAACTAAGGGATTCGTCTCGCTCAAAGCAAAATGAATCCCCATCAAAATACCATGGCTGTTTGTTTGCTGTTCGTGCATTCAGATCACCGCATACAATAAACTGTGCATCATCATTATTTTCAACAATATCTAACATACAACGTTCAAGCATTGAAACACCATCTGTGAAATCGCTGTTGTCATAAAAAGGGCTGTCAGTTGGATTCAGATATGTACATATCATAAAAACATCAGACAACGTACCAAACAGTTTGTTAGACAGTTGCAGAATGATCATGTTGTTATAGGGAAATGAAACATCTTTAACAAAGTTCATAAATTCATTTTTTACAAGAACAATTACCCCTCCACTATTTCTTCCTTGTTTTGAAAATTTCTGTGCTGGAGCATGAAAAGAGGTATAAAAAGAGAATATGTCTGAACAAAAATCTTTCATAAAAGTTTCAGTGAAACAAACAAAATCATACTGTGATACAAAAGATATAAATGAACTGTCTTTTAGTTTTGAGGCCAAGCCTTCCACATTCCAGGCCAGTATTGTACACTGACGTGGGGGCTTACTAACGCTATCTCTCATCGTCCTGAGGTCATGACCTTGACGTCATTTCTTTTTCTTTGAAACCCTTGGCTTTGGAGCTTGTTTCTTGTTTTTGTTTTTGCAGTGGTTAGCACTCATCCAGGTAGTTGGCAGTCTTGCCTGTGTTCTGCGTGTCTGTCTGTCTGTGAATGTTTGTTGTGAGTTGTTGTCACTTAAGTTGCATGCACTATTGCTCTGCCGGTCTCCGATGTTCAGTACAGGTGGGCTGCCTTGTTGTGGCCGATCTGGGGAATCCCCAGACTGCTGCCCTGCACCAAGCGGTGCACCCGCACTCAGTTCCATCGCATGCACTTCTCCACCCTTGTTACTGTCTCTGGAGCTAGTCGGGGAAGGATGGGGGCCAAACAACAATTCCTGGGTGGATGGGGGAAGGGAGGGAAACTGCTGTCGGTGTCAATCCCTGGTTGGAGGGGGGAAGGGAGGGAACTGCCATCGGTGGTGTCGTTTCTCTGTCTCTGCCTCTCTGCAGAGCATGCTCGTCCTCAGGCACCACACCCCTCTCCCGACGCTCCCCAGCCCCTGGTGCTGAAGAGAGAGCAGGCTCGGAGCCGGCAGGGCCCCAGACAGCGGGACAGGGCCGGGTTCTGCGCTGCTCACACACTGCCTCCTGGCGCTGAGGGCCGACCTGCTCCACTGCCTCCTGCGCTGGACTCGGCCCCTGGACGCTGGTGACCTCTGCAGCCTTCCTCCGGGTGGGGGAAGGAGATGGGCCTGGCTCCTCCGCAGCTCCCTCAGAGACCGATGCAGCACCAGTCAACACCTCACTGTAGAGACGCGTGCCAGGAGCGATGGGTACCTCCTCCATGTAAGGCCCAGGAGTTTCACAGGAGGTGGACCCTGAAGTCTGGCGGGATTGAGACATCCAAAACGTCTCATGGGTGTTATTTGACTGTCTCCAACTTCTTTCCCAGTGGGAGGCTGGATGTTGTTCCCTCTGCCCTGGTCTGTCTCTGGATGGAACGGACTCTTCTGGGCTGCTGTATGCCGTACGCCAGTGTCTGGAGTCCAGTTTCCTCTGTGGTCCTGTGGCGATACGTCTGCTGATCCCTCTGGTGGTTTCTGCTGTACGTGGGGGGTCGTTGGTGGGGATCTTCCACTTGCAGGCGGCCTGCTCTGAAGTAGGCAAGCTTGCCCTGCTGACGATGGTGCTCCACTTCCTCCCGTTGGCGAACTGTTAGATCTGCAGTGATCCTGATGTTTTCACGCCGGAGGAGATCTCTCAACACTTTGTCGGTAAGGATTCTTCATCTTGTCCCCCCATCTGTGCATACGGACAATCAGTGGCCGCGGAGGATCTCGGTGTGTTCGTCTGGCTCCCACACGATAACACCTTTCGATGTCGTCTTCATGCCATGTCCGTGACGATGAAAACTCGTTGAGCAGATCAACGACAATCTGAAGACTGGTCTGAGTGGTTTCATGCTCCTCTTCTCTGACACCAATCAGCTTCAGCGTGCACTGTCGGGAATCCTTCTGTAATTGCTCTAATTCCTGCTCTATTCTGTCCATCCGTTCTTGTTGGTAACTTTGGCTTTGCTTGATTTGGTGGATGTCTTCTCTGTCTTCCTGCATTCCTTCCTGAAGGGCGTAGAATTACTAGAAGTCTGCAGCTAAGCGACTGAAGGAATTTTCCAGTTTTTCCAGTTTCTCATCTACTTTGTGACAAACATCATCAGCGTGGGTTTGAAGAAAGTTCATGAAGTCTGAAAATTTGTTGTCCAAAGACATTTGTACCTGTTGCATAAAGTAAGAGAAATAGTTGTACTCATTAAAGTCATTGTAGTCATTGTAGGTATTGTAGGCTGTTCCATAATTCCTGGGTCCTGGGTTCAGTTCAATGTCCCCACTCAACAAGAGCAGGACGAAAAACAGGCAGTAGAGAGCAGTAGCTGTCATAGAAATACAGCAGCCTGCCACTTCTGTTGACATTGAACATGGCTGGGCCAGTGGCCTGTTTCTGTTTTGTTTTCTTCCTTTTCCTGATTTCTGCACTGCTATGCCGTAGAATTGTCCAGTTTTTTGTCTGTGTGTTAGTGCTGTTGTTGGCATCTTGATGGTACCATGCAACAGTCACTAGTAATTAACTGTCTTGCTTAATTAGCAAAAACGTCATTAATTGCAGAGAGCATGAATAAAACAGTCCTACTGCAGCTGTGAACACGAGTTCACCCCGAGAGAGAAGAGAGAGAGAGAGAGAGAGAGAGAGAGAGAGAGGAGAGAGAGAGAGAGGAGAGAGAGAGAGAGAGAGAGAGAGAGAGAGAGAGAAGAGAGAGAGAGAGAGAGAAGAGAGAGAGAGAGAGAGAGAGAGAGAGAGAGAAGAGAGAGAGAAGAAGAGAGAGAGAGAGAGAGAAGAAGAGAGAGAGAGAGAGAGAGAAGAGAGAGAGAGAGAGAGAGAGAGAGAGAGAGACAGAGAAGAGAGAGACAGAGAGACAGAGAGAGAGACAGAAGACAGAGACAGAGAGAGAGAGAGAAGAGAGAGAGAGAGAGAGAGAGAGAGAGAGAGAGGAGGAGGAGAGAGAGGAGAGAGAGAGAGAGAGAGAGAGAGAGAGAGAGAGAGAGAGAGAGAGAGAGAGAGGAGAGAGAGAGAGAGAGAGAGAGAGAGAGAGAGAGAGAGAGAGAGAGAGAGAGAGAGAGAGAGAGAGAGAGAGGGGAGAGAGAGAGAATGAATGAATTAGTGAGAGAGAAAGTGAGTGAGTGACTGAGAGAGAGAAAAAAATTCAACTCTTTCTTTATTCTTTTTTTCTTTTATTCCTATATATCGAGGATTATGGAATAATTACTCATGTGCTTTTTTACATCCAATGTGTGTGTGTACGCAGTTTTGTAAATATTGTCATTTGTTCCCGCCGGCACACAATAGCCTACTCTTACCAAAAACGGAACAGGATTTAACCTGCGTGAAAGATGCTCTGCGTGTGTTTTGCACACGGGGCCTCAGTTTCTAGTCTCATCCACCCCTCCCACATACACACACTGTTAACAGAGGTTTTGGAGGGATGTGTTGTGATATGGCTTTTCACTTCATTCAATTTTGACTGTGATCAAAGACATCATCTGTTGTCAAATTGTGTGGGTTGGTGTGAGATGCCCCAGTGCATGTTTGGGTGAATCAGATGATAACCAAGACAATCACACAAGGTGCGAAAACAATATAAACTTTATAATGATTAATGATAAAACCATCAGGTGTTGTGAAATATCCTCTGCTGATGTGTGATACCCTATAGCAAGTTGGGGTGAAATCCTTTGATATTCAATACAACTACATGAGGTGAGAAAACAATATAAAGTTATTTTATTTTATTTTATTTCATACCACTTTATGTCACAGCAGATTTCTCTGTGAGAAATTCGGACTGCTCTCCCCGGGGAGAGCGCCTACCCATTTTTTTGTTTTTCCTCAGGGATGGTGTCTAAACACGACACCTGTGTGCATGCTGTTTTTTTTTTCTTTATTAATTTTGTCATCCCTCCTATCGGCACACGATGGCCTTCTCTTCCAAAAGGCGGAACGGGGTTTTAACGTGTGTGCAAGATGTTCTGCGTGCGTTCGCACACGGGGCCTTGGTTTGTAGTCTCATCCGAATGACTTTGACATTCAGTTCGATTTTTTCGTCAAATTGGGAGGAAAGGGCGAGGCTGGGTATGAACCCAGAAACTCACCGTTTACACGTGGGCTCTGTAACTGTGCAAAAGTCGGGGTAGGACCAGATTCAAACCGGCCCTTGGTCACATCTTAAAATAATGTGTCATTATTTGGGGGGGGGGGGGGGACTCGACCATGCGCTTGTGTGCTTGTATTTGTGTGTGCATTTTTTATGTGTTCATGTGGCGGCAGCCCTGCACTTTGTTGTGCCACATCATATTCTTGCATATTATCGCTATTATTATGTGTAGTGCTACGTTTTATTCGGTACATTGTACGAGCTTTTGTTCCGACAAACTTGCTATGTTCAAGCCAGTCTTGCCTTATCAGGGCTGTGGTGTCGCCACAAGTCCAGCACCACGCATATGAAAGATTGTAGTAAAGTGTTCCTGCATACAGTACAGCACGCTACTGGTGCCATGGGCTCTGTTACTGTGCAAAAGTCAATGTAGAACGGAAATTAGTCTGGCCCATTGTCACATTTTGTTTTCTTTAAAAAAAAAAACGAGCCTTATTCTTGGGAGTTTTGTATGCGAGCGTGTGCCTGCGCACGCTTGTGTTTGTGTATGCGTTTTCTTGTGTGTGTGCACATATCGGCTGCCCTGAACTTTGCTGTGGTGCATCATAATCCTGAATATTATATTTATTATTATTTGTACTGCTACGTTTTATTGCCTACATTGTACCAGCTTTCGTTCCGACAAACTTGCTATACTCAAGCTAGTCTGGCTACTTGGCGCTGTTCTGTTGCCACAAGTCCGGCCCACTCATATTGAAACTTGCGACAGGTTTGAACTTGTGTGCAAGATGTTTCGGCGTGCAGTCACACATGGCACTTCAGTGTTCAGTCTCACCCAAAGGGTTCAGGAAGCAAGAAAGCAAGTAATTAGCAGGCAAGCAAGCAAGCAAGTGAACAAATTAATCAATTTCTCCATCCAAACAACTATCCATCATGCACCAACGCATTCATCAATGTATTTATCCGTCACGAAAAAATACAAAGATTTACTTCATTTTTGAGTCCACCAGTGTATTTTATTGAGCCTTCTTTAGGGGACGAAATTGCAAATATGACTATAATTATATATCTAATAAACAGTCAAACCTTTTCTGCATACCATAACGAAAACACGTATCTAGCATGGGACAATACCTAAAGAACAGTTTGTTGAAACCATCTGACGGAGAATCGCCTGGCAGAGGTAAAACAGGGGTACATCAGCGATTGATAAAGGTACGGGCAGAGTAGAAAAGCATCAACTGCAGTTTGGCTGAAAAACTGATGAAGAGAGAGGTACAGTGCTGCGGTGACTGATTGAAACAGCTGTGGTCACAGGTAAAGGAAGGTAGCTGCTGATATAGACAGAGAAACACCAGTGACATGGAGAAACCACTGGCGGTCCAGAAGAAGTCTCACCACACAGCTGACGGACCTCACGGCCCCTGGAGATAGGAGTACAGAGATGGACTGGACGGACAGGAACTGTTGATGGACGTATAGCCTGGCCAGTGTTAGAGAGTAG
>CM060343.1:38571741-38576741 GCA_030674155.1 Stramonita haemastoma
AACAGAGTACTTACAGTGCGTGTACCCTCACAACAGAGTACTTACAGTAAGTGTACCATCACTACAGAGAAACAGAGTGCTTACAGAGCGTGTACCGTCACAACAGAGAAACAGAGTACTTACAGAGCGTGTACTGTCACAGCAGAGAAACAGTGATGGGAGAACGTGGCCAGCCTGCCCTATTTAAAGAAGATGCCTTCTGCTGGCAAGAGCCTTGGTCTTTGATAATCAAGACAATCACACAAGGTGCGAAAACAATTCAAACTTTAAAACGATTGAAAACAACAGTTATTGTGAAATTTTGTGGACTGATGTGTGATACCCCATTCCACGTAGGTGTGAAACCAGTTGATAACCAAGACAATTACACAAGGAGCGAATTCAATATAAACTTTATGATTAAAAACATCAATTGTCCTGAAATTTAATGGTCTGATGTGTGAAACTGCAGCACATGTTAGGGTGAATCATATGATAGTCAAGACAATCACACAAGGTGTGAAAACAGAATAAGCTTTTAATGATTAAAACAGTTGTTGTGGGGTTTCTTGTCTGATGTGTGATAGGCAGTGCAAGTTGGGGGTGCTAGTCATATGCTAATAAGGACTGGTCATATGCTAATAAAGACAATTACATAAGGTGTGAAACTAGTTTAACTTTATCATGATTACACACACATCTTGTTGTGAAGTTTCTTTGACAAAAGTGTGATGCCCCTGTGCATGTTGGGGTGAAATCCAGATGATGATCGGTGCACACACCAGGTGATTAATCAACAAACCATTCTTTTTTTCATGTCCGCATGTGTGTTTATTTACCGAAAAGTGTGGCTTTCTTCGACAGAGTTTTGCCTGGGAAAATTCTTACTGCCATGGGTTCTTTTACGTGTGCTAAATGCTTGTTGCACACAGGATATTGATTTTTTGTCTCATCCAAAATAACTAACATACAGCTCGCTACTCACTATCTTGTAGATGGGAAAACTTCTAGCACAAACAGGAATCGAACCCAGACTTTTGAGTTTCTAGGCAGGTGCACGACCTCTCGACCACCACTTGTCACGGCTGAAGACAAGGCGACCGAGCATTTTGAAGCCAAACAGTATTTGACTGTAGGACTGGACACCTAGCTTATGTTGATGATTAACATGTTGACTTTGAAGCCAAACAGTATTTGACTGTAGGAATGGACACCTAGCTTATGTTGATGATTAACAATATGTTGTTGTTGCTGTTTTTTGCTGCTTCGTCATATGTGACGTTCCCACCCTGTTGCTCTAATCCCGCTCATCCCAATCTCCCCACCACAGCCATACCCAGATTCGTTGTGTCTCATCCCCGGGGTTGGGAGTCCACAGGGAGCCCATCAATGTCAGGCCACCGTGGGGCCACCAGCCAGAGGGGCCCTGCATGTCTGCTGAGTCACTTTGGAGGTGTTCAGTGGTGCCTGTTCTGAGCCAACATACGCAGGACACCACCTACTAAGACCCCTACTAACGACAGCATTGCCTCAGTCCAGGAGCCAGACTGAGTGAGTCACCCACCCGAGGTGGCGACCACCACAACATCCCTCCAACGACCGTTCCCCACGAACGTCCAACCCCAAAGATCTTGACACAAACTCATCACAGGCACAGAAGCATATGGGGAAACCGAATCTAAGGTGACAATGAGACCAGAGCAGCAAGGGCCACCGAATTAGAGGAAATTTTTATTATTGCATAACAATCAATGGAAATGAAGATGATTTAATGATGCTGCCGTGGATGTGCATCCGTTTTGAGACTACTTGACAGGGTTGTATGTACTCTGCGGTTACTGTCATAGTATATCCCGGTATCAACCAGGCCCGAAAGATACAAATACCTGCAGTGTTGGTCAGGTAATTTGAGCAATACCCTCAAATTTGCATCCATAAAGTGGATGAAGCTCAACTGTGTGGTTCCAGTCTCTCCACTGAGCCCACAGCAAACTCACACTGGGTAGGATCGGGCCCAGTCCAAAAATATTTTCTTTTCTTTTTGGTGGGAGGGGGGGGGGGGGGTAATAGAATAAGACTGGTTTGCTGTTTTAGGCATTCATTTGTCACATCCAGTTCCCGTGTGCATGCAGATTTGTTAATTCTGTTTTCTATTCTTACCAACACAAATGGTGTGATTTTCCAAAACATGAAACAGGTTTGAACCTGTGTGCAAGAGGTTCTGCGTGCAGTCAAGCATAGGACTTTAGTTTTTAGTTTCACCAAAAAAGAATGAGCAGGCAAGCAAGCTAGCAAGTAAGAAAGCAAGATAGCAGGAGAACAAGCAAGATATCAAGCAACTGGCAAAAATAGCAAGCAGGCAAGCAAGTGAATAAATTAAATAATCATTTTCTCCATCCAAATATTCATCCGTCCACACACCCATGCATTCATCAACCTATCCATCCATCACGAAATAACAATAAAGATTTACTTCATAGTTGAGTCCACCAGTCTGTTTATTGAAATTATTTTCTAGAGCATTTTCTGATAGATGAAACGAAAAATAATACTTTCATTATATATTAAAAAAAAAACAACTTATTGTCATGCCATAACTAGAACATGTATCCAGCATGGGACAATACCTAAAGAACAGTTTGCTGAAACCATCTGACGAAGAATCGCCTGGCAGAGGTAAAACAGGGGTACAGCAGCGATTGATAAAGATACGGGCAGAGTAGAAAAATATCAACTACAGTCTGGCTGAAAAACTGATGAAGAGAGAGGTACAGTGCTGTGGTGACCAATGAATGTCGGCAGACGTCATGCTGTTAACCCTTTATAGGCCTGAGAGATGGAGACAGACAGAGCACAGCAGTGACCAGTGCAGATACTTGTCACCTCCCAAATGTCAGAGATGGATACAGACAGAGCACAGCAGTGACCAGTGCAGATACTTGTCCACTCCCATATGTCTCATGGGTCAGCGTCACCAGGTTGGAGGTTCTGTCACCTTACCCAATGCCAGACACTGTCTTCTTTCTCCATTCGTTGTGGTCTTGGCTGGCCCTGCTGACTTCATGGAGATGTTGCCAGGCCACAGGATGGGGCTGATGTTGCCATTGAGAGAAAGAAGCCTGTGGTCTGTGGTCATGACCAGAGTCACTGGCTTCACAGCCCATGTTGTTGTTGTAAATGGATGTATTGGAGAAGACGCCAACTTTGGTAAATGTACATGTAAAAATTTCAGTGTAGTGGATTACGCCATTGTCTCATTGAATTTGATAACTGCTATTTCAGATTTTGTTGTTTGCGATTTTTGTGAATTGTATTCTGATGTTCATTGCCCTATCGTGCTTACTTTATGTATAACGGTCTCTAATGAGCTAGAAACTCAAGTTAGAAGGTCAGATTGTGCCTCTGATGATTGTACGTTAGACAAGGTGGTAGGGGTTTCAGAGTTTCCTTGGGGCAAGCCAAGATGGCTCAAAGACAAGGAAATCGATTATATATCTTCACTGGATAATGACGAAATTTTTAGAGTTGAGAAGGTATTAGATAGTCTGTTAGGCTCCACAGAGCCAATTTCACAATCTGATGTAGATGGTTTAGTTAGTGATGTTACAAACATAATGAAAAACAGTGCGGTAATTAATGGATTGTTTAATAAAAAGCGTAAGTTTAAAAAAACACAAAAAAGAAAAAATGTGAAGTGCGCATGGTTTAACACAAGTTGTGAAATCAAACGAAAGGCATTCTTTAAAGCAGTAAACCGCCATGCTCATTCTAGAGGAAACCAGAGTTTGTATCTTGTCCGGCAACAAGCAAGCCGTGACTACAAAAAAGAAATTAAAAAGCAATTCAAGATATATCAAAATAACCTTGTAAAGAAAATTAGAAAATTAAAGATTTCTGATCCCAAGGCATACTGGAAAGTAATTAATGGGACCAGCTTAGAAAAAGACAAACCAGCTACACCCATTTCATGTCAGGCATTTAAGGATCATTTTGTAAAGATATATTCTGATGCAGAAGAGACAGTAGAAGACTATAATGTTATTGCAGATCACTCCATTGTAAACCAAGAATTAAACTTACCCTTTACTGGGGAGGAAATACAGAATGCAATTACCAGACTTAAATTAAATAAAGCTTGTGGTTACGACCACATCAATAACGAATTTCTAAAGGCGTCATCAACCAGGTTACTTGGAACTTTTGCTAAATTGTTTAATGTAATTCTTCGCTCTGAAAAAACTCCAAATGCCTGGTCCTTAGGAATTATAAAGCCAGTTTTCAAATGTAAAGGAAGTCCAGAAGATCCTAATAATTACAGAGGAATAACAATTTTAAGTTGCTTCGGAAAGTTATTTACTTCAGTGATTAACAACAGGTTGACAAAATATTTCAACGAACACAAGACTATTGGCCAAGAACAAGCAGGTTTTAGAGCAGGTTTTTCCACCACTGATCACTTATTTACACTTCATTGCATGATTGATGTGTTTCTTGCCAAGAGAAAACGACTGTATTGTCTTTTTGTTGATTTCGAAAAGGCATTTGACCGTGTTAACAGAGCTTTTCTTTGGCGGAAGCTGGTCGGTCATAGAGTGAATGGAAATATTTTAAAGGTTATCAAAGATATTTATACTAAAGCCAAGTCATGTGTTGGTGGTGGGGATGAGCGTTCTGATTTTTTTCAATCCACATCTGGGGTCCGTCAGGGCGAAAACTTGTCACCTTTACTCTTTGCTTTGTATTTGAATGATATGCAATCTTATATTATTGAAAAAATGAATGGTTTACCAACAATGTCAAAGGAAGCCAGAGAACTTGGGTGGGAAAGTGAAAAAGAAAATCTTTTGTTGAAAATGTTTTTGTTATTGTATGCAGATGATACGGCAATTTGTGCCGAATCGAAAGAAGATTTACAGGAAGCTATAAATGCTATGTGTAATCACTGCCATAGATGGAAACTTAACATGAATGTAGAAAAAACAAAAGTTTTGGTCTTCTCTCGAGGAAAGATCAAGAAAATG
>CM060343.1:38591741-38606741 GCA_030674155.1 Stramonita haemastoma
TTGGGGTAAAATAAGATAATGATTAAGACACTTATACACGGTGCGAAACTAACATAAACTTCATTATGATTACACACATGTGCTGTTGTGAAGTCTCTTTGACTGATGTGTGATGCCCCTGTGATTGTTGGGGTAAAATAAGATAATGATTAAGACACTTATACACGGTGCGAAACTAACATAAACTTCATTATGATTACACACATGTGCTGTTGTGAAGTCTCTTTGACTGATGTGTGATGCCCCTGTGATTGTTGGGGTGAAATCCTGATGATGATCGGTACACACACCAGGTGATTAATCAGCAAACCATTCTTTTTTTCATGCCTGCATGTGTGTTTGTCTACCTAATAGTGTGGCTTTCTCGACAGTGTTTTGCCTGAGAAAACTCTTATTACCATGATTCTTTTACATGCGCTAAATGCGTATTGCCCTTGGGATCTTGGGGCTATGGGAGATTGTGGAGTAAAACATTTTCTTTCCAGAAACCAAACATACACACATTTTGCAATAGATTAAGCACACGTTTAAAGCATATAATATGTGTTGTTGGCTTTTTGTGTGTTTCAGTGTTTTTTTAAAAAAATATTTTTATATAACATTTCACTTACATAACACGACATTCACAAACATATAAACATTAAATCCATATTTTGTTTTTTTTTTCCCTCATCCAAAACAGCTAGCACCCAGCTCACCACTTACGATCTTGTAGATGGGAAAATTTCTAGCTGAAACAGGAAATGAACCCAGACTTTTTGAGTTTCTACGCAGGTGCCACAAATCCGGCGCCACACACGTCGGAGATGACAGGGGAGGGAGAATGCAAACGGTGTTATATTGTCCTACTGCCTAGGGGTCTGTAACCCTGCAAAAGTCGGGGCCGGACGGGCCTGAAAGCGGCTCTTTGGCTCCCGTCTTGGCCCAAAACCACACCTTTTTGGCAAGGGGGTGGGTATGCATGCGCACAAGCGCGCAAGCGCTGGTGTTTGTCAGTGCGTTTGTTTGTGTGCGCGCATGTGGCGGGGACCCTGCAGTTTGCCCTGGTGCATCATATTGGTGTATATTGTCATTATTATTAGGCGCGCTGCTTGGTTTTCGGTGCGTACACTCTACCCGATTTCCTTGCCGCAAACTAGCTTTCTCAGCTCTTGAGGGCTTCGGTGTCGCCACAAATCCGGCGCCACACACGTCGGAGATGACAGGGGAGGGAGTATGCATACGGTGCCGTACTGTCCTGCTGCCTTAGGGTCTGTAACCCTGCAAAAGTCGGGGCCGGACGGGCCTGAAAACGTCTCTTTTTTTCCCGTTTTGGCCCGAAACCGCACCATTTTTGCAGGGGGTGGGTATGCAAGCGCGCACGCGCGCGCGCTGGTGTTTGTCAGTGCGTTTGTTTGTGGGCGCGCAGTTGGCGGAGACCCTGCAGATCGCCCTGGTGCATCATATTGGTGTATATTGTCATTATTATTGGGCGCCCTGCTTGGTTTTCGGTGCGTACACTCTACCCGATTTCCTTGCCGCAAACTAGCTTTCTCCGCTCTTGAGGGCTTCGGTGTCGCCACAAATCCGGCGCCACACACGTCCGAGATGGCAGGGGAGGGAGTATGCATACGGTGCCGTACTGTCCTGCTGCCTCAGGGTCTGTAACCCTGCAAAAGTCGGGGCCGGACGGGCCTGAAAACGGCTCTTTGGTTCCCGTCTTGGCCCAAAACCGCACCATTTTTGCAGGGGGGTGGGTATGCATGCACGCACGCGCGTGCGCGCTGGTGTTTGTCAGTGCGTTTGTTTGTGTGCGCGCATGTGGCGAGGACCCTGCAGATTGCCCTGGTGAATCATATTGCTATATATTGTCATTGTTATTGAGAGGGAGAGAGAGAGAGAAGAGAGAGAGAGAGAGAGAGAGAGAGAGAGAGAGAGAGAGAGAGGGAGAGAGAGAGGGAGAGAGAGAGAATGAGATATGGAGAGAATGGAGAGAGAGAGGGGGGGGGGGGGAGAGAGCGCGCGCGAGAGAGAGAGAGAGAGAGAGGGGGGGGGGGGGGGGTGGAGAGAGACAGATGCATACAAACACAGGCACACATACATACACACACACGCACACACACGCACACACACATACATACACACGCGCCGCGCGCCGCCCGCACACAGACAATTTTCTCAGACAGAAAGAGAGAGAGAGAGAGAGAGAGAGAGAGAGAGAGAGAGAGAGAGAGAGAGAGAGAGAGAGAGAGAGAGAGAGAGAGAGAGAGAGAGAGAGAGACAGACAGACAGACAGACAGACAGACAGACAGACAGACAGACAGACAGACAGACAGACAGACAGACAGACAGACAGACAGACAGACCGACAGACAGACAGACAGACAGACAGAGACAGGCAGACAGAGATACAGACACATATACAGAGAGAGAGAGAGAGAGAGAGAGAGAAGAGAGAGAGAGAGAGAGAGAGAGAGAGAGAGAGAGAGAGAGAGAGAGAGAGAGAGAGAGAGAGAGAAGAGAGAGAGAGAGAGAGATCCACACCCCTGTCCAACCCACACCCACAGACCCAAGTTGCCAAAACAACAAAGAAAATCAGCATTTCTCATTACAGTAGAATTTATTCTGCGACATCAAAAATTCCATAAAAATCATATAAATAATTATATTTCTTCTACACAACAAACAAACCTTAACAACAAAGAAATCAGCATTTTTCACTACAGTAGAAATATTCTGTGACATCAAAAAAACACAAAAAAGGTTTATAAACAATCAATTTTTTAATAAACAAGCAAACCCTAACAACAAAGAAATCAGCATTTTTCACTACAGTAGAAATTATTCTGTGACATTAAAAAACAATATAAAAAGTCATATAAACAATTATATATTTTTCTTCACAACAAACAAATGGTAAAGAAATCAGCATTTGTCACTACAGTAGAATTTATACTGTGACATTTTAAAACAATTAAAAAGTCATATAAACAGTTACATTTTTTCTACACAAGCAAACCTTAACAACAGAGTAATCAGCCTTTCTCTGTACATTCGAGTTTATTCTGTGACATTTCAAAACACAGAAAAAAGTCATATAAACGATTACATTTATGTCTGCACAACAAGCAAACCTACTGCAACTGACATTCTTCATAAAAACAAAACAAAACAATAAAAAAAATCACCCAGACCATTTAATGTGATTTCAGAAAAATAACCCATCTCCCCATACACGTTCCACAGCACAGTGCAAATTACATCAGTCTTTCTTATTTTTCTTGGTTTCATTAATTTATCTTTTAAAGAGCACAACACACTTTTTTTTTTTCAAAAAAAGAGCACACACTGGCACATTATACCCATTACTAGATTAAACAAAAAACAGATAAAGCATAAATCTTTCACAAAAAAAATTTACAATTTAAGTTGATGTGTTGGTGTAGCCATCAGTCTTCCAACAGAAGATCAATATACAGATCTTTCACATTTGATGTGATTAAAGAAACTGTATTTTTCTCCCCAATCTTTATTTGATTCCTTTTAAATAAAACATAAAAAACAAAACTCGCAGGCACACTTTACACACTGTAAGACATATAGCATTAAGATGAAAATTGATAAAAACTGCGTACATACAGGGATTGGATGTAAAAAAAAAAAAAAAACAACAGCGCATGAAATCCTTATTCCATTATCCCCGAAATCAAAAAAAGGAATAATATAGATGTGCTGGGGTAAATTCTGCTATCAATCTTCCAGCAGAAGATCAACACACAGATCTGCCACCAACATCATCTAAATTCATTTCACAGAATATCAATGCCAATCACAGCACAAGCTTTCTTATTGTCTTCAAATTTTATGCAAATCAAAAAGTAATAAATAAAAAAAATCTTCTTCAGGCACACTAATAACACAATTTTACAACCTTCTACATTTATCTTACCATTTCACAATAATTTTCTTGATCTCATTAAAAAAAATAAAATAAAAACCCAAAGAACAAAGGCGCGTTTTAATCTTATGATGTAACCAAAATCATTGAAATACCAATGCCAATCACAACACAAGCTTTCTTTTTGTTTTCCTCATTTGATGTGATGGGAAAATATTAAGAACAACAACGGTGCATTTCCTATTCTATTATACAAGAACGATGTTTCTTGGAAATTCCAAATCTGATCTCATTACTTTAAAAAAAAACATCTCCCATCTACTACACTTAATATCATATAACATCATTACATAGATTTTCTTAAAATTGTTGGTGTAAAATCTGCCATCAATCTTCCAGCAGAAGATCAATACACAGATCTGCCACCAACATCATTTAAAGTTATTATTTAAAAAAAACAACACCACCAAACTACAAACAAACCACAACGGCACATTTTCCCTCTCCCGGACACACACAAACACACACACACACACACACACACACACACACACACACACACACACACACACACACACACACACGACAAGTACATTTACCCTCTACCTAAAAAAAATCAACACAGGCAAATTTAGTCTCCCCCCCCCCCCTGAAAAAAAAAACCCACAGGCACACTAACCCCTGCCCCACAAAAGAAACACAGGCACATTTAACCCCCCCCCCCCCCCCCTAAAAAAATGAAACAAAAAAAACAACACTGGCCCATTTACTCTCCCCCCAAAAAAAACACACAGGTATATTTACCTCCTCCCCCCAAAAAAAAAACCCCGAAAAACACGGGTACAAATACCCCCCCCAAAAAAAAAAAAAAAAAAAAAAAGAAGAAGAAGAAAAACAGACAGGCACATTTACACCACCCTCTCTTCTCCAAGAAAAACCACAGGCACATTACCCTCTTCCCCCCAAAAAAAATCCCAGCGATACCGGCACATTTACCCTCTCATCCCCCCCCCCCCCCAACAAAAATACAGGCACAAATTAACCTCTCTTTCTCCCCTCCCCTCCAATAAAAAAAACAGCAACAGGGCACATTTACCCTCTCATCACCCCCCACCCCCCAGCCCCCAACATAAAACAGGTATAATCATCCTCTTTCACCCCTCCAGTAAAAAAAAAAAAACATCAAAGGCACATTTACCCTCTAACAAAAACACACTGGCGCACATTATTCAATACTACACTTAAAACCAATACCATCCGCCTTTCACATGTATTTTTCGTAAGATGTATTGGAGTAGAATCTGCCATGAATCTTCCGGCAGTTTATTAATACATAGAGCTGCCACCAACATGGCAATCACATGATGATCTTTGTTATTTCTTTCACATTTGATTAGATTATATATATAAGCCTCTTCTCCTTTCACATTGATGTGAATTATGAAAAGAAAGAAAAGACCACTTCTCCCCACACACTGTCCACATCATTATGTAGCTTGTATAGTTGCTTCTAAATCTTCATTGGATTCCATTTAAAAATAAAAACAAACATCCAAAACAAACTCGCCTGCAGACTTTATACACCACAAGACATACTGTGTGATACCGTATGAAGCTGTGTTGGTGTAAAATCTGCCATCAATCATCCAGCAGAAGATTGATACACAGATCTGCCACCAACATCATCTGAAGTCATTTCCCAAATATCAATGCCATTCGTAGCACCAGATTTCTTTTTGTTTTAACATCTGATGGGATTTAAAGATTCAAAACTAAAAAAAATGAAAACCACTTCTGGCACACTTTTAACACTATTATACACCATTGCTACATTTTTCTTTGCTGTTTACATTTAATCTCATTCTTAAATAAACAAACAATAAACAATCCCACAGACACGGTTTATCCAGTACTATGCATACAATTATTAAAATAGCAATGGCAATTCCAGCTCCAGCTTTCTTTTTGTTTTCACATTTGATGTGATTAAAAACAAACAAAAAACCCCATCCCACTAGCATTATATACACCATTATGCAACATATATGTATCTTGTTAATTCACATTTAATCTCAATACTTAAAAAAGGAAAATCCAGGCACGCAGGCACATATCCATAATACACTTAATGTTATATATTATTAGTCTTTCACATGTATTTTTCGGAAGATGTGTTGGTGTAAAATCTGCCATCAATCTTCCAGTAGGAGATTAATACACAGATATGCCACCAGCATCATCTAAAGTCATTATTTAAAAAAATAACACCAGACTACAAACGAACTTCTGCTCACCTGAAAAGAAAAGAAAAAAAAAACAGGCACATTTACCCTCATCCCCCAATAAAAACAACAGACGCATACTATTTTAACCCTCCCCCTAAAAAACACCCACAGGCACATTAAGTTTTAAACCCTCTCCCCTCAAAAAAATCCCACAGGCACATTTACCCTCTCCCCCCAAAAAAAACCCACACAGGCACATTTCTCCCCCCCCAAAAAAAAAAAACAAACTTTTATCCTCTTTCCCAACAAAAGCATATATACACAATTACCCTCTCCTCCCCCCCCCCCTCCCCAAAAAAAAGAACCAGGCACATCCCCCCCCCCCCCAAAGAAAAAAACAAACAAAAAAAACTGGCACATTTAGGCAAACTCTATTCAACCATATGCTTTAAATTATAAACCATCATCTTTTACATTTTTCGTAAGATGTGTGTGTGTAAAATCTGCCATCAATCTTCCAGCACAAGATCAATACACAAATATGCCACCAGGATCATCTAAAGTGATTTCACAGATTATTAATTCCAATCAAACCACAAGCTTTTTTTGCTCAGTTTGATGCAATTTTTTAAAGAATCAAAACAATCCATATCATCGCATTACATTTTACATCCTACACACTTCGCTCAACATTATACACAACATTACACCAACTACTAGTTTTATTACCAATTCACATTAATTTTGATCCCATTACCTCAAAAATTAGAAAAAGAAAACACTCACACTTTACTCACCACCATACTTAACATCTTACATCATTAATCTTTCACATACATTTTTGCTAAGATGTGTTGGTGTAAAATCTGCCATCAATCTTCCATCAGAAGATCAATACACAGATCTGCCACCAACATGGCATTAACATGAACATCTTTGTTATTCCTTTCCCATTTTATGTGATTTCTAAGAAAAGACCACTGCTCCCCACACACTGTTCATACCATTATACAGCCTGTAGTTTTCTCCCCAATCTTCACTTGATTCAATATAAAAAAAAAAATCGCAGGCACACTTTACACACCACAATGACATATAGCATGAAGATGTGTTTGTGTAAAATCTGCCATCAATCTCCAGGAGAAGACCAATACACAGATCTGCCACAAACATCGTCTAAAGTTATTTCCAAGAATATCAATGCAAATTGCAGCATCAGATTTCTTCTTTTTCATTTTACATTTAATGGCATTTAAAAATTAACTAAAAAAAAAAAGAAAAGAAAACCTCTCCTGGCACACTTTCAACACTATTATACACCATTGCTACATTTTTCTTTGCCGTTTACATTTGATCCCATTCTTTAAAAAAAAAAAAGAAGTAAAATTGCAACTACAGCACTCCCTTTCTTTTGCTTTTCACATTTGATGAATTTTTTTAAAAAGAGGAAAAAAAATCTTAACCCATTTTTAACACAATTATAGTACACAGTTTTTTTGTGTTGTAAATTCACATTTGACCTCATTACTTAAAAAAAAGAAGAGAAAAACCATCTATAAAATTTTTAAAAACCCATCTCTGGGCACTTTCTGTACACTATTATACAACATTCTCCATCCCCTTCTTGATTTCCAATGGATATCATAATTTAAAAACAAACACAAACCACACAGCCACGTTTTTTTTGTTTATCCAATACTATATGTAAAACCATTATAATGTCAATGGCAATTACAGCACAAGCTTTCTTTTTGTTTTCAAATTTGAAGTGATTAAAAAAAAACAATAACCTTTCCCCAAGAAAAAGGGGAAAAACCCGAAGCACATTTTATCCAATACTATACTTAAAATCATATACCTTTAGTCTTTCATTCATTATTTTTGTAAGATGTGTTGGTGTAAAAATCTGCCATCAATCTTTCAGCAGAAGAACAATACACAGGTCTGCCACCAACATCATCTAAAGTTATTATTTGAAAAATATACCCACAAACAAACCACACATGCACATTTACCCTCTCCCCGAAACACACACACACACACACACACACACACACACACACACACACACACACACACACACACACACACAGAGGCATATATACTCCCCCCCAAAAAAAAAACCCCACAACACAACAACATAGGCACATTTACTTACCCCCCCCCCCCCCAATAAAAACACAAAGGAACATTATTTTACCATCCCCCCAAAAAAAATAAAACCACAGGCACATTAACCCTCTCCCCCCCCCCCCCCCCCCCGACCCCCCCCCCCCTCCAAAAAAAAACAAAAACAACAAAAAAAAACCAAAAAAAAACCCAACAACCAAAAACAAACCAAAAACAACGAAGAAAAGGAACATTTATCATCTCCAACAAAAGCGTCCAAGGGCATTTACCCTTCTCGCCAAAAAAAACCATTCCCCACAGGCACATTTACCCTCAACCCCCCCCCCCCCCCCCCACCCAGAAAAAAAACACAGGCACATGTACCCTCTCCCCCCAAAAAAAAACCCACCAAAAAAACACAGGATCGTTTATCCTACCCCCCCCCCCCTCCCCAAACACAGGCACATTAATTTATCCTGTCCCTTAATAAAAACACACAGGCACACTCTATTCAACCCTACACTTAAAATCGTACCCAATCAGTCTTTCGCATTTTTCGTAAGATGTGTCGGTGTAAAATCTGCCATCAATCTTCCAGCAGAAGAACAATACACAGATCTGCCACCAACATCATCAAAATTCATTTCACAGAATATCAATGCACACACATTTTATCTTCTGATTTGATGTGAATTTTTTGAAAAGCATAAAACAATCCAAATCATCGCCTTACTTTTTACATCATACATACTTTGTACAGTATACAACCTTTTACATTTTTATTACCAATTCACATTATTTTGATCTCATTATCCTCCCACTCCGACCCCCACCACCCCCCAAAAAAGGAAAAGGAAATCACTCACTCTTTACTCACTACTATACATAAAATAATACATCATTAGTCTTTCCCATACATTTTTGCTAAGAAGTGTCGGTGTAAAATCTGCCATCAATCTTCCAGCAGAAGATCAATACACAGATCTACCACCAACATCATCTAAAGTCATTTCACAATATATAAATGCCAATCACAGCACAAGCTTTCTTTTTGCTTTCCCACATGAGGTGATTAAAAAAACTGACAAAAAAATAAAACCTCTCCCACACAATAATTACGCTATTTTACAACATTCTACATTTTGGGTTGACTTCCAATGACTCAATTTAAAAACAAAAAGACAAACAAACCACTCAGGTACGTTTTATCCAACATTGTACATAAAACCATTAGAATGTCAATGACAATTGCAGCACAAGCTTTCTTTTTGTTTCCAAATTTGAAGTGATACAAAAGAAGAAAAAGAAAGGTAACCCCCCCCCCAAAAAAAAAAGGAAACAAACCACAGGCACATTTCATTCACTAGTATACTTAAAATCCTATACCATTATTCTTTCACGCATTTCTTTCTAAGATGTGCTGGTGTAAAATCTGCCATCAATCTTCCAGCAGAAGATCACTACACAGATCTACCACCAACATCATCTAAAGTCATTTCACAATATATAAATGCCAATCACAGCACAAGCTTTCTTTTTGTTTTTAAATTTGATGCAATTTAAAAATTGATTAAAAAAAAACAACCACATCTGACACACTTCTAAAACAAATATACACCCCTGCTTCATTTTCTTTGCTGTTTACATTTGATCTCACTCTTTAAAAAAGTAAAAGATAAACAAGCAGCACAAACACGTTTTATCCAGTACTTTGCATAAAATTAGTAAAATAGCAATGGCCATTGCAGCGCCAGCTTTCTGTTTTTTCACATTTTATGTGATATAAAAAAAGAAAAAGAAAACATCCGCGCATTTCCTACACTATTATACAAAAAAAACACATTTTTCTTATAAATTCACATCTTATCTCATTACTTTAAAAAAGGACAATCTACTACACTTAATGTGCTATACCATTAGTCTTTCACATAATTACATGTTTCGTAAGATGTGTTGGTGTAAAGTCTACCATCAATCTTCCAGCAGAAGATCAATACACAGATATACCACAACATCATCAAAGCCATTAAAAAAAACCCCAATAAACAACACACACGGGCACATTAACACCCCTCCCAAGAAAACAAACAAACAAACAAACAAACAAACAAACAAACAAACAAACAATCCCCCCCCCATAAAAAAAACACAAAAAAAACAAAAATACAGGCACATTTACCTCTCCCACCAAAAAAACCCATTCAGGCACATTCACCCTCTATTCCCACCCCCTCTCCACACACACACACGGGCACATTTTTCTTTACTACTATAGTTAGTCTTTCATAAATTTTTCGTAAGACGTGTTGGTGTAAAATCTGCCATCAATCTTCCAGCAGAACATCAATGCACACATCTGCCATCAACATCATCTAAAAACAGTTCTTGAGTATTAATGACAATCACAGCACAAGATTTTTTTGTTTTCATTATTGATGAGTTTTTAAAAGGCAAAAGTAAACACACACTGTCCACAGCATTATAGAAACTATTACATTTTCTTGCCACTTCACATTGATTTTAATTTCTTTACCCCCAAAAAGGGGAAAACAGTCACATCTTACTCATTTCTATTTGTAATTTTTTCTATTTTTAGAAGTTGAGTTGGTGTAAAATCCGCCATCAATCTTCTAGCAGAAGATCAATACACAGATCTGCCACCAACATCATCTAAAGTCATTTCACAGAGTATGTATGTCAATCACAGCATGAGCTTTCTTTTTGATTTTCCATATGAGCAGCTTTTTTTAAAGCATAAAACCAAACAATCCAAATCATCGCCTTACTTTTTACACCATACGCACTTTGCACAACATTTTGAACACAATTTTACAAACTATTACATTTTTATTACCATTTCACATTAATTTTGATCTCATTACCCAAAAAAGGCAAAAAGAAAACACTCACACATTACCCACTGCTATACCTAAAATCTGAATTTTTCACATACATTTTTGCTAAGATGTGGTGGTGTAAAATCTGCCATGAATCTTCCAGCAGAAGATCAATACACAGATCTGCCACCAACATGGCAGTCACATGACCATCTTTGTCATTTCTTTCACATTTGATGTTTTACCAAACCCCCCCCCAAAAAACCACATCTACTAAAACCAACCCGCAGGCACATTTTACACACTATAAAACATATGGCATTAAGATGAAAATTGATAAAACTGCATACGGACATTATCCTCGAAATAAAAGAAAAGGAATAAGATAGATGGGTTGGTCTAAAATCTGCCATCAATTTTCCAGCAGAAGATCAATACACAGATCTGCCACCAACATCTAAAGTCATTTCACAGAATACCAATGCCAATCACAGCACAAGCTTTCTTTTGTTTTCGGATTAGAGGTGATTAAAAAAAAAAATATAAAAAGTATCCCACACATTTTTTTTTACACTATTTCACAACATTCTACATTTTCTTGTCGACTTCCAATGGATCTCATAATTTAAAAAGAAAAAGACAAACAAACCACACATTCTTGCTTTATCCAATACTATACATAAACCATTAGAATGTCAATGACAATCACAGCACAAGCTTTCTTTTTGTTTTCAAATTTGAAGTGATTTAAAAAAGAAAGAAAACATTCCCCCCCAAACTGAAAAAAACACAGGCACATGTTATCCAATACTATACTTAAAATCATATACCTATGGTCGCTGCACATTTTTTTCGTGTGATGTGTTGGTGTAAAATCTGCCATCAATCTTCCTACACAAATCTGCCACCAACATCCTCTTTAGTCATTCAAAAAAACAACAACACCAAAACAACAAACCACACAGGCACAAATTTTACCCTCTCTGAAACACACACACACACACACACACACACACACACACACACACACACACACACACACACACACACACACACGCACGCACGCACGCACGCACGCACATTTATCCTCTCCGGAAACACACACACACACACACACACACACACACACACACACACACACCACACACACACACACACACCAGAGGCACATTTACCATCTTCCCCATTAAATTCACACAGACACATTTGCACTCTCCACCCCCACCCCCCCAAAAATAAAGAAAACTGGCATGTGCATACTCTACCTCCCCCCTCCCCCCCCCAACAAAAAAAAAAAACACACACAAGCACATTCCCCTGTTCCCACCCACCCCATCCCCAAAAAGGTACATTTATCCCCCCCCCCCCCCAAGAAAGCATACAGGCACAATTACCCTCTCCTCCCCCCCCCAAAAAAAAAAAGACCCAGGCACATTTACCCCATTCCCCCTAACCCCCCCAAAACAAAAACAACAATAAAAACCCCCACCAAACACAGTCACATTAATTTATCCTCTCCCTGAACGAAAAAAACACGGGCACACTTTCTTCAACCCTACACTTAAAACCATATCCCATCAGCCTTTCACATACTTTTTTTTCCTAAGACGTGTTGGTGTAAAATCTGTCATCAATCTTCCAGCAGAAGATCAACACACAGATCTGCCACCAACATCACCTAAAGTCATTTTTTAAAAAACCTAACCACAAACCAACCACACATGCACATTTACCTTCTCCAGAAAACACAAACACACACACACACACACACACACACACACAACACACACACACACACACAACTTACCCTCTCCCTAAAAAAAAACAAACAACACATGGACATTTACCTCACCACCCCCCTCCCCCCCCAAAAAAAAAAGCAAAATTAAACACAGGCACATTTACCCCCTCCCCCCTCCAGAAAAAGACACATTTACCTATCCCCCCTCCAGATAGACACATTTACACTCTCCCCTCCCCCCCTCCAGAAAGACACATTCACCCTCTCCCCCCTCCAGAAAAAGACACACTTACCCTCTCCCCCTCCAGAAAGAATCAGGAACATTTACCCTCCTTCCCCCAAAAAAAAGGCACATTTACCCTCCTCCCCAAAAAAGGCACATTTACCCTCCTCCCCAAAAAAGGCACATTTACCCTCCCTCAAAAAGGCACTTGCACCCTCTCCTCCCTTCCCCCCAAAAAAAACCCCCACAAAAAACCACAGGCACATTTCCTTCACTACTATACTTCAGTCTTTCACATACATTTTTTGGTAACATATTTATGTTCGTGTTTAATCTGCCATCAATCTTCTAGCATAAAATCAATACACAGATCTACTCCCCCCCCCCAAAAAAAAAGCCGAAAAAACAAGCATTTTCCTTACTGACGTTTTGCAACATTATAGAAACTATTACATTTCCTTGCCAATTCACATTTATATTGATCTCTTTACAAAAAAAAGAAAGAAAATGAATTCGGTCCCATTTTACCCATTCCTAAACTGAACATCACATACCAGAGCTCTTTCCTGTACATTTTTGGATGTTGAGTTGGTGTAAAATCTGCCCTCAATCTTCCAGCAGAAGATAATACACAGATCTGCCACCAACATTTATAGTCATTTCACAGAATATCAATGTCAACCACAGCACAAGCTTTCTTTGCGTTTTCACATTTGCTTGAACTTTAAAAAAATAATAAATGAAAAACCCTCTTTGGCATGATTTCTACACTGTTATACAACATGCATATTTCTTGTCATTTTAAAATGTAGATTATTTCATTTACATTACATCTCATTATCTAGAAAAAAAGAAAAGAAAAAGGCAAAATGCACAGGCGCATTATACATTAAATCATTAAAATATCAATGGCAATCGCAGCACAAGCTTTCATTTTGTTTTCAAATTTGATATGATTTAAAAAAAAAGAAAAAAACTCTTCTCTTCCCCCTAAAAAAAACCTTAGTCACTTTTTATTCACTACTATGCTTAAAATCATATACCAGTAGTTTTTCTCATACATTTTTTGCAAGATGTTTTGGTGTAAAATCTGCCATCAATCTTCCAGCAGAAGATCAATACACAGATCTGCCACCAACACAAACTAGAAGTTCATTTATACAATCAGAGAGCCAGCTTTGTTTCTCTTTTCACAATAAAGGCTATTTGAAAAAAATGAAACCTCTCCACACACTACACACATTATAGAGCACACAGATTTAGAATCTACGTTTTATCCCATCACTACTTAAAAAAGAAATGTTTAAAGCACACAGGTGCTCAACTCCTTAACCACTACTCTACTGTGCAGTATATCTTCTATCTTCATTTCATTCGGTTAAATAAACAAAAACGGGCATGAAGGTGCACACTTTCCACACAGCATGAAGGTGCATTGGTGTAAAATCTGCCATCAATCTTCCAGCAGAAGATCAATATACAGATCTGTCATCAAAAATCTTTCCTTTTGTTTCAAATTTGATGCAATTAAAAACAAAACAAAAAACCCTCTCCCACATAATTTCTACACTATCAGAGAACATTCTACATTTCCTTGTCATTTCCATTGGATCTCACTATTACAAAAACAAAAAAGAGAGAAACAAAACACAAAGGCACATTTATCCAATATTATACAAAAAATCAATAATATACAATGGCAATCACAGCTCAAGCTTTCTTTTTGTTTTCGCATTGAATGTGGTTTCACTAAAATAAAATAAAACAAAACCTTCTGGAACACTTTCTACACTATTATACAACATTACAGTTCCTTGTTAATTTTCCATTTTATAAAAAAGTAAAGGTGTTGCATAACCCATGTGGTTATGGGGGAGCGAGGCATCTCAGAGTAAGACTTCAGCTTCTCTATGGGCCAGCATATTGAGAAAGGGCCCATATCTTTCCAATCTTATATCACTATTAATCTAGAAAAAAAAAATCCAAAC
>CM060343.1:38611741-38619241 GCA_030674155.1 Stramonita haemastoma
GAGGAGTTTGCCTGTATGACTCTTCGAGTACTTCACCATAAAGGCAACCATACTCCAACTTCAGAGGATTTTTCTCCTTTAGAGTGTAGGATTCTTCGCTATGAGCGTGTCCGGCTGAAGACAAAGCTCGACACCATTTAAAATGTAACATCATGTCAGTCTAGACTTTGGCCCCTAGCTTGTATCACTAACTGACAAAGCTTTGGCCTGGGCCAGAAAAAGGAATCAATGAATTTGATCTTACCTAGTCCCGTCCTGGTAACTGACATGTGGTGCCGGATGATGTGTCTGGTCTTTGGCACTTGATTCCAGTCCTGGAGCTCCTGAAAGCCATTAAGAAATCGTCTGTGACAGGGAAAAAATTCACAGCTCTTCCAGTTGAAATCCAATTTCATCCTATCACTTAAATAGATTAACATGATTTCAATATGTTTTTATCAGCTGAAAAAGACGTGGCTCATTATTTCCTATTTTGATTTACTAGCTCAAATCTAAGAGGATTTAATCTCTCAATTTTGGGTGGAAATACCTTCATTAAGTCCTTTTTAAAAACGTATATTTCAGATTCACTCCATTTGTTTAAAATGGAAATAACACTTTGGAAACAAAAATTCATATTCACTCAAAGATGGATTTTATCTTTAGCTTTCAGAGCAGAATGACAACAAAGAGTTTAACATACCTTTCTTTTTACCCATAGCATTACCCCTTTTCCACAAAGGACCCCAGTTCATCATGGCAGCCACATGCACACGGAGTCCTTAGCTCCAGTCCCACAGCCCCTGAAAGCACGGTAGTCCCAATCAGTACCACAGAAAATTCTGCTGGTTTTCTTGGGCAAACATGACAGATTCCTGACCAAGTTACTTAAAAAGAGACTGAATTAAGAAATGGATTATTTCCAAAGTGTACCATAAGGCCCAGTTATTTATGTATTTATTTATTCATTTATTTGTTTGTTTATTTATTTATTCATTCTTTTATATCGAGGATAGCTCATAATTACATTAGGAGTTCAAATTTGATTGTTTCAATATTTCAAAACAAATTCGAAACTCGTACATAATTTTACATTTCATATTTCTCAAAATTATTTGAAAGAAGTCTTTTTTTAAGTTGATGAATCAATTTGCAAAATGTTTAACAAACAAAGAAAAAAGTGAAATGACCTTGATGAATATAATATGTTTATCTTTTTCTCAACAATGAGGGTTACAGGGCAATTTATTAAAAAAAAAAAACAAATAAAAAAAAAAAACGCCTTTGGTTTTCAGAGCCCAATGACAACAAAGAATTTATCATACCTGTCTTTAAATCACAGTATTACCACTCTTCCACAAAGGACCCCAGTTCATCATGGCGGCCACTGCACACGGGGGTCCTTGGTTTCAGTCCCACAGCCCCTGAAAGCAAGGCAGTCCCAATCAGTACCACTGAAAATTCTTGTTTTCTTGGACAAACATGGCAGACTCCTGACCAAGTTACTTAAAAAGAGATTGAATTAAGGAATATATTATTTCCAAAGTGTACCATAATGCCTAATTGTTTATTTATATATTTATGTATTTATTTATTCATTTATTTATCTCGAGGATAGCTCATAATTACATTACGAGTTCAATTTAATTGATTTAATATTTTTAATAAATTCGAAACCAGTGCATACTGTTTTATTTCATTTTCAAAATTATTTGAAAGCAGGCTTTTTAATTTGATGAATCAATATGCAAAATGTTCAAAAACACAGAACAAAAACTGAAATGACCTCGATTTACATAGTTTTGTTTATCGTTTTCATCAACGAGGATACGAGGCAATTTATTAAAACAAAAAACGCCTTTGGTTTTCAGAGCCCAATGACAGCAAAGAGTTTATCATACCTGTCTTTAAACCATAGCATTGCCACTCTTCCACAAAGGACCCCAGTTCATCATGGCGTCCACTGCACACGGGGTCCTTGGTTCCAGTCCCACAATCCCTGAAAACAAGGCAGTCCCAATCAGTACCACTGAACATTTGGCTGGTTTTCTTGAGCAAACATGGCAGACTCCTGACCATGTTACTTTAGAAGAGACTGAATAAAGGATTATTATTTGCAAAGTGTACCATATTGCCCAGTTATTTATTTATTTATTTATTTATTTATTTATTTATTTATTTATTTATTTATTTATTTATTGTTTTACATCGAGAATAACTCATAATTACATTACGAGTTCAAGTTTAATTGATTTAATGTTTTTTAACAAATTCAATACCAGTACATAATGTTACATTTCATGTTCAAAATTATTTGAAAGCAGTCTTTTTAAGTTGATGAATTAATTTGCAAAATGTTTAACAAACACAAAAAAGTGAAAGGACCTCGGTTTACACAGGTTTGTCTTTTTCATCAACAATGAGAGATACCAGGCAATTTAGTAAAAAGGGAAAAAAGGCCTTTGGCTTTCAGAGCCCAATGACAACAAAGAGTTTATCATACCTTTCTTTAAAACATAGCATGACCACTCTTCCACAAAGGACCCCAGTTCATCATGGCTGCCACTGTACACAGGGTCCTTGGTTCCAGTCCCACAGCCCCTGAAAGCAAGGCAGTCCCAATCAGTACCACTGAAAATTCTGCTGGTTTTCTTGGACAAACATGACAGTCACCTGACCATGTCACTTTAGCCCATATATGCCCACTGTCCCATTTTGGGGACCAGTGTGTATCATTTATTTTTGCATTTTTTTTGGTATTATTTCCATTACTATCATTTCTTCAGTAGTAGTAGTAGTAGTAGTAGTAGTAGTAGTAGTAGTAGTAGTAGTAGTAGTAGTAATAGTAGTAGTAACATTTATTATTATTATTATTATTATTATTATTATTATTATTATTATTATTATTATTATTATTATTATTATTATTATCATATTCTCATTATTCTCATTATTATCATCATTATTATCATCATCATCATTCTCATTACTTACAGTGCACAGTCTTGTTGAGGGAGAATTCTCCAGATGACATTCCAGGGTCAGAAGAGAATTCCTACGTGGTCCACGTGATACAGCCCCATTGCTATAGCAATGACTCCCATGTGATTCACATGATGACTAACCAGGCCAGGACCCATGTCAAATAAAGGGTGGGATGGAAGAAACTGAAGGAAATGTTTGGAAAATGTGAGGGGACGGCAGAGTCACACTCCCTCATAACCACTGTCCCAAAGATGATGTCACACTCCCTCGTGACCACTGTGCCAAAGATTAAGTCACACTCCCTCATGACCACTGTGCCAAAGATAAAGTCACACTCCATCGTGACCACTGTGCCAAAGATGAAGTCACACTCCCTCGTGACCACTGTGCCAAAGATGAAGTCACACTCCCTCATGACCACTGTGCCAAAGATGGAGTCACACTCCCTCACGACCACTGTGCCAAAGATGATGTCACACTCCCTCATGACCACTGTGCCAAAGATGAAGTCACACTCCCTCATGACCACTGTGCCAAACATGAGGTAATTCTTCCTCATCACCAACATCTCCAAAGCCTTTGTAGGTGGCGTCAGTGTTTGAACACCAAGACATCACTGTCACTGAGATTGCTCTCCTTAGATCTCTTGCACTATTTTTCCCTAGTTTGAAATTTGATTGAACTCGCTCTTTTTGTGGCCAATTTTTTTTTTTTTACCTAATTTATTTTCTACTACTATGCTAGTTTTTGGTTTTATTCCCTTTTTTATCATGTTTGGCATAAAGTTTTACAAGTTTTATATTATCTTATGTTATCCTGTCCTAGTCTATTCTATTTAATTCTATCTTTTAGCAAGGGATCGGAGATGTAATCAGAAATGTGGTGCTCAGTGATCGTTCAAAGGCAACTGACAGTTCAGTTCAATGGCAAAGACATTGTCTTACAAAGAACTTCGCTGACAAAATCTGTACGGGTGGGACCCATGAGCAGAGAGAATTTCGGATGAAAGCAGAATATCCCCATTCTGAGAACTTTAGGGATAGCAGAATATCCCCATTCTGAGAACTTTAGGGATAGCAGAATATCCCCATTCTGAAAAATTCAGGGATAGCAGAAAATCCCCAATCTAAAATCTGAAGTCCAACAAATTCCTGATCTGAAGTGCATGGAAACAAAGCCCTGTGAAGGCTTTGTTGAAACATTTCCTTCCTCCATTCCGTACCCTCTACCTAACACAGGCCCAACCCAGTTCACAAACAATGTGGATCACGACATAGCGTTTGTGGCCAGAAGGTACGAGGTTGCTGGGAAGTTTCTGATAACATAAAAGAACAAAAAAAGTATTAAAAATATTACCGTAATTTACACACGCGGTGTGTGTGTGTGTGTGTGTGTGTGTGTGTGTGTGTGTGTGTGTGTGTGTGTGTGTGTGTGTGTGTGTGTATGTGTGTGTGTATGTGCGCGCGCGTGCGTGTGTGCGTGCGTGCGTGCGTGCGTGCGTGTGTGTGTGTGTGTGTGTGTGTATGTGATTATTCTTTCATATCGAGGATAATGGAATAAGCACTCTTGTGCTTTTTTACATCCAGTCCCCGTGTGTATGCAGTTTTGTAAATATCTGTTCTCACCGGCACACGATGGGCTACTCTTACGAAAAGCGGAACAGGATTTAACGTGTGCGCAAGATGTTCTGCGTGCGTTCCCACACGGGGCCTCGGCTTACAGTCTCATCCAAAGACTTTTTGGGAGAGTGGAGTCAGCATTGATGTTAACTCCAGGAGAAAAATCTCATCGAACTCTGGTCGTCAAATTGCCAGCGTAATGTTCTGACCACTAGGCTAGAGAGAGACAAAGAAAGAAGAAGAGACAGAGTAGGTGATTATGTGTGTGTGTGTGTGTGTGTGTGTGTGTGTGTGTGTGTGTGTGTGTGTGTGTGTGTGTGTGTGTGTGTGTGTGACTACGTGTGTGTGACTCACGTACGCGTGTGTGAGTACGTGTATATCGACACATGCAGAAAATCAAATATGCACGTTAAAGATCACATAATGACGGCAATCCCAGAAGTCGGAATGTGGCGACCTAAATGAGGGGACGAGGGGGGGGGAGAAGAAGGGCTGCATATATAGGCAAAAATCTGACCATTTGTGAACTTCGGATCTCTAGTTGTTGTCCTGGGAACAACTGCACACAGAATATCACGCGCACACGATAAACCCTGTTTCGCTTTTCGAAAGGGCAGGCCATTGTCTGTAAGTGGGAACGGATGAGATAAAATCTTTAAAATACATGCACACAAGTATAGTGTGTAGACATCCCCGAAGTCGGAATGTAGCTACCTTAATGGTGGGCAAAAACGGTCACATAGGCAACATTTCACCATTGATGAACCTGGAGCTGAGGAACGAAAACAAAAGCGAGATTGGTCAAAGGCCCTGCCAACCATTCAGCTTTCAAAAGGTGTGTGTGTGGGGGGGGGGGGGGGGGGGGGGGCTTGCATGTCAACAGGCCTTCATGACCTGTGGTATGTAAGGAAATCTTATCAAACATTTGTGCTGCCCCCCCCCCCCCCCCCCCCTCTCTCTCTAAACCACAAAGGCTTTGGTTACATCACTACAAAACCAATCAGTAACCTGTGTGTGTTTCTGTGTGTGTGTGTGTGTATGTGTGTGTGTGAGTGTGTGTGTGTGTGTGTGTGTGTGCGTGGGTGTGTCTGTGTGGGCGCCTGCACTGGAGGGTGCCTGTGAGCGAGCTTGTGTGTGTGCATGTGCGCCGTCTGAAATACTGTCACGTCAAAACTACCCCCCTACATTTTGAAACTAAAAATCTATGTCCAAGAAAGACTTTTATCATTGGTAGTCTAGCATACAGGGATACATAGAATGGAAAATATCACTAACCCTTGTATGGAATTAAACAATCTGCGTGTAGATTATCACCTCCAGCTGATCTCGAACTTGTTGGATGAGGGCACGAAAACCAACTGGCGATACAAACCAAGGCAATCTGAATCGAAAACATGAATTCGTGCTCACACTATAACCGGAACGGTCTTCTGCGCATGTCACGTCCAAGGATGGGATAACTCTGCGGTCAATTGGCAGTCGGCAGCTAGTTCTGTATTCGGTCATAAAGCCACGAGCTTTGACAAACTGGAATTTTCCCAACAGGATACTTGCAAAATTGCAAGTACAATAAACGTGCAGGCATTTGATTCATACACATGTTTTTGAGAAATGCATCCTTTGCATTTTTTTCTGTCAACCTTTCTATATGTTTTTTTTCTGTTCTTGGTAATACTCTCATTACTTGTCTGTTAGTCACACACAGGAAAGTGGAGTGGAGGGGGGAGGGGGGAGTAGATGGGGAGGGGAAGGTAGAAGGGGAGGGGGGGGGAGTTCTGCCTGACTCCCTTTGGTAGAAAAATCCAGTTTACATAATCATTTTTTCTTTCATAATTTCGATGATCAGGAGAGATTACCAACTGGGCCTCTGACCACATGCTGACCACAGAGCAAGCTTTAAGCAGCCAATCTTGACTATTCTCTATGAATCAGTGGTCTAGATGTAACGTGCCTGCCTAGAAAGCGAAAAGTCTGGTTCCTGCCGCAACCTTTTCCCCCTCCGTTAGACCATGAGTGGTGGTCTGGGTGCTAGTATTTCGGATGAGACGATAAAACGAGGTCCGGTTTATTACACATTATAATTTAGCGCACGTAAGAGAACCCACGGCAACAAGGGAAATATCCCTGGCAAAATTCTGTAGAAAAAAATCACTTTGATAAGGAAACAAATACAGTTTGCAGACAGGAAAAAGAAAAAAAAATCATGGGTGGCGCTGCACTTGTGGCAACGCACTCTCCACGGGAAGAGCAGCCCGAATTGCATCTGCTGTGACGTAAAGTGGTATAAAATGAAATAGATAAAAGCCCTGAAAAACTATTGACCAGCTTATTTTCCTTAAGACTTATCTTCCATCAAATCTTGGCAACTTAACTCTGATTTTATTTCTTATACCACTTAATGTCACAGCAGATTTCTTTGCGTAAAATTCGGGCTGCTGTCCCCAGGGAGAGAGAACGCGTCGCCACAAGTGCACCCGATTTGCTGCGTCCTTTTAGTAAAAAAAAAATGTTCACATCTTCCGACGTAAAGGTTTTGGGTGTTGAACTTCTCAGTATATATTTGGGACATGCAAGTTTTCGGTAGGGTTATTCATCTAACAGCAGTAATTCGATTTCTTTGCCACAAACTAGCTTTCTCAGCTCTTCAGGGCTTCGGTGTCGCAACAAGTCCGGCGCCATACACGTCGAAGATGGTAGGGGAGGGAGTATGTATACGGTGCCATACTGTCCTGGTACCTTGGGGTCTGTAACCGTGCAAAAGTCGGGGAAGGACGGGCCTGAAAACGGCTCTTAGGGTCCCGTTTTTGCCCCAAACCGCACCTTTTTGGCAGGGGGTTGGGTATGATTGCGCGCACGCGTGCGCGCGCTGGTGTTTGTCAGTGCGTTTGTTTGTGTGCGTACATATGGCGGGTACCCT
>CM060343.1:38629241-38634241 GCA_030674155.1 Stramonita haemastoma
AAAGTTTTGGCAGCACAGGAATCAAACCCAAACTTTTGAGTATCTAGGCAGGTACATGACCTCTAGACCACCACTTGTCATGGCTGAAGACAAGGTGACCGGAGCATTTTGAAGCCAAACAGTATTTGACTGTAGGACTGGACACCTAGCTTATGTTGATGATTAACAGCATGTTGACTTTGAAGCCAAACAGTATTTGACTGTAGGACTGGAAACCTAGCTTATGTTGATGATTAACAGCATGTTGACTTTGAAGCCAAACAGCATTTGACTGTAGGACTGGACACCTGGCTTATGTTGATGATTAACAACATGTTGACTTTGAAGCCAAACAGTATTTGGTTGTAGGAATGGACACCTGGCTTATGGTAATGATTAACAACATGTTGGGGTTTGTTTTGCTGCCTCGTCATCTGTGACGTCCCCATCCTGTTGCCCCAATCCCGCTCATCCCAATCTGCCCGCCACAGCCATACCCAGATTTGTTGTGTCTCATCCCCGGGGCTGGGAGTCCACAGGGAGCCCATCAATGTTAGGCCACCATGGGGTCACCAGCCAGATGGGCCCTGCACGTCTGCTGAGTCAATTTGGTGGTGTTCAGTGGTGCATGTTCTGAGTTAACATACGCAAGACACCACCTACTAAGGCCCTTACTAACGACAGTATTAGCTCAGTCGCGGAGCCAGACTAAGCGAGTCACCCACTGAGACCAGAGCAACAGGGGCCATCGATTTAGAGGCAATTTTATTATTGCATGATGATAAATGGATATGAGGATGATTTAATGCTGCTGCTGTGGAAGTGCATCCCCTTTGAGACTACTTGACAGGGTTGTACTCTCCGCTTACTGTCATTGTATATCCCGGCGTCAAGCGGGCCGAGAGATACAAACACCTGCATTGTTGGTCAGGTAACTTGAGTAATACCTTCAAAGTCGCATCCGTAAAGTTGATGAAGCTCGACTGTGTGGTCCTAGTCTCCCCACTGATCCCACAGCACACTCACTCTGGGTAGGAGCCTGCCCGAGTCTACAAAACTCCTATGACTCTTATCCAAATCGAACCTGAGACCTTCCAGGCCAGAATCCAAGGCGCTAACCACTGCGCCATGGCGGCTGGATAATTAACAAAATGTTGACTGACTATCAAAATGTTTATATTGGAGAAAAAAATCTTAATCTTTACAACATTGTTTTTTGTTCAGGGCTTTTTATGGTGTGTTTTGCCTAGACTTTTGGTGTTTTTTTGTTTCCTTTTGTTTTATTTTGTTTTGTTTTGGGTGGGGGGTAATAGAATAAGACTGGTTTGCTGTTTTTGGTATTGGTTTTCACATCCAGTTCCCGTGTGCATGCAGATTTGTGAAATCTGTTTTCCCTTCTTACCAACACAAATCGTGTGCTCTTCCAAAACATGGAACAGGTTTGAACCTGTGTGCAAGAGGTTCTGCGTGCAGTCAAACCTGGGACTTTAGTTTAGAGAGAGAATAAATTAGTAAGAGAGAAAGTGAGTGTGTGACTGAGAGAGAGAAAAAAAATTCAATTCTTTCTTTATTCTTTTTTTCTTTTATTCCTGTATATCGAGGATAATGGAATAAGTACTCATGTGCTTTTTTACATCCAATGTGTGTGTGTACGCAGTTTTGTAAATATTGTCATTTGTTCCCGCCGGCACACAATAGCCTACTCTTACCAAAAACGGAACAGGATTTAACCTGCGTGAAAGATGCTCTGCGTGTGTTTTGCACACGGGGCCTCAGTTTCTAGTCTCATCCACCCCTCCCACATACACACACTGTTAACAGAGGTTTTGGAGGGTTGTGTTGTAATGTGGCTTTTCACTTCATTCAATTTTGACTGTGATCAAAGACATCAGCTGTTGTCAAATTTTGTGGGTTGGTGTGAGATGCCCCAGTGCATGTTTGGGTGAATCAAATGATAACCAAGACAATCACACAAGGTGCGAAAACAATATAAACTTTATAATGATTAATGATCAAAACCATCAGGTGTTGTGAAATTTCCTCTGCTGATGTGTGATACCCTATAGCAAGTTGGGGTGAAATCCTTTGATGTTCAATACAACTACATGAGGTGAGAAAACAATATAAACTTATTTTATTTTATTTTATTTCATACCACTTTATGTCACAGCAGATTTCTCTGTGAGAAATTCGGGCTGCTCTCCCCGGGGAGAGCGCCTACCCATTTTTTGTTTTTCCTCAGGGATGGTGTCTAAACACGACACCTGTGTGCATGCTGTTTTTTTTTTTCTTGATTAATTTTGTCATCCCTCCTATCGGCACACGGTGGCCTTTGCTTCCGAAAGGCGGAACGGGGTTTTAACGTGTGTGCAAGATGTTCTGCGTGCGTTCGCACACGGGGCCTTGGTTTGTAGTCTCATCCGAATGACTTTGACATTCAGTCTGATTTTTTCGTCAAATTGGGAGGAAAGGGCGAGGCTGGGTATGAACCCAGAAACTCACCGTTTACACGTGGGCACTGTAGCTGTGCAAAAGTTGGGGTAGGACCAGATTCAAACCGGCCCTTGGTCACATCTTAAAATAATGTGTCATTATTGGGGGGGGGGGACTCGACCATGCGCTTGTGTGCTTGTATTTGTGTGTGCATTTTTTCTGTGTGTGTTCATGTGGTGGCAGCCCTGCACTTTGCTGTGCTACATCATATTCTTGCATATTATCGTTATTATTATGTGTAGTGCTACGTTTTATTTGGTACATTGTACGAGCTTTTGTTCCGACAAACTTGCTATATTCAAGACAGTCTTGCTTCTTCAGGGCTGTCGTGTCGCCACAAGTCTGGCGCCACACATATGAAAGATTGTAGTAAAGTGTTCTTGCATACAGTACAGCACGCTACTGGTGTCATGGGTTCTGTTACTGTGCAAAAGTCAATGTAGAACGGAAATCAGTCTGGCCCATTGTCACATTTTGTTTTGTTTATAAAAAAACGAGCCTTATTCTTGGCAGTTTTGTATGCGAGCGTGTGCCTGCGCACGCTCGTGTTTGTGTGTGCATTTTCTTGTGTGTGTGCACATATCGGCTGCCCTGAACTTTCCTGTGGTGCATAATAATCTTGCATATTATATTTATTATTATTTGTACTGCTACGTTTTATTGCCTACATTGTACCAGCTTTCGTTCCGACAAACTTGCTATACTCAAGCTAGTCTGGCTACTTGGCGCTGTTCTGTTGCCACAAGTCCGGCCACCCATATTGAACCTTGCGACAGGTTTGAACTTGTGTGCAAGATGTTTGGCGTGCAGTCACACATGGCACCTCAGTGTTCAGTCTCACCCAAAGGGTTCAGGAAGCAAGCAAACAAGTAATTAGCAGGCAAGCAAGCAAGCAAGTAAACAAATTAATCGATTTATCCATCCAAACAACCATCCATCAATGCACCAACGCATTCATCAATATATTTATCCATCACGAAATAATACAAAGATTTACTTCATTTTTGAGTCCACCAGTGTATTTATTGACAAGTTTTTCTTGAGCCTTCTTTGATAGACGAAATCGCAAATATGACTATAATTATATATTTAATAAACAATCCAACCTTTTCTGCATGCCATAACGAAAACACGTATCTAGCATGGGACAATACCTAAAGAACAGTTTGTTGAAACCATCTGACGAAGAATCGCCTGGCAGAGGTAAAACAGGGGTACATCAGCGATTGATAAAGGTACGGGCAGAGTAGAAAAGCATCAACTGCAGTTCGGCTGAAAAAAACGATGAAGAGAGAGGTACAGTGCTGTGGTGACTGATTGAAACAGCGGTGGTCACAGGTAAAGGAAGGTAGCTGCTGATACAGACAGGGAAACACCAGTGACATGGAGAAACCACTGGCGGTCCAGAAGAATTCTCACCACACAGCTGACGGACCTCACGGCCCCTGGAGACAGGAGTACAGAGATGGACTGGAAGGACAGGAACTGTTGATGGACGTATAGCCTGGCCAGTGTTAGAGAGTAGGAATACAGTGATTGACTAGGGGGCGTTCTGGTGGACTGGAAAGGCCTGAACAGAGAGTGACTAGTGGGCATTCTTGTGGACTGGAAAGGCCTGAACAGATAGTGACTAGTGGGCGTTCTGGTTGACTGGAAAAACCTGATCAGATGAGTAGATAGTGCAGCAAAACAGTTAAAGTTTTATGGGAGACAGCGGTAACCAGTGTCCCCGTCTGCTGCGGAAGGGCGACAACTGTAGTCCTTGCAGCACCAAACTCCCCATTCTTCCCAGACACCCCCACAGGTCGCGTCTTTTATAATGCACTAGAAAAACAGTTTTAAAAAACAAAACAAAACAAAACAAAACAATCAATAAGTGAGTGGAAGAAGAAAATATGAAAAAAAGCGAAAATCAAGGAATCAAAAAAGACGAATGCAAAGAAGAAGAATGCGCAGAATGTAAAGAAAAAGACTACAAAGAAGAATAAAAAGAAAAAGAATAAGAATAATCAGTAAGAAAGGCAAAAAGTTGCAAAGAAGAAGACAAATTGCAAAGGAAAAGAAGAATTGCAAACAAGAATAGCAAAGAAGAAGAAGAAGAAGAAGAGGAAGAAGAAGAAGTATTGCAAAGAAGAATTGCGAAGAAGAATTGCGAAGAAGAAGAAGAAGAATTGCAAAGAAGAAGAAGAAAAAGAAGAAGAAGAAGAAAAAGAAGAAGAATTGCGAAGAATTGCGAAGAATTGCGAAGAAGAAGACGTAAAAGAAGAATTGCGAAGAAGAAGAAGACGAAGAATTGCAAAGAAGATGAAGAAGAAGAAGAAGAGGAAGAAGACGAAGAATTGCAAAGAAGAAGAAGAAGAAGACGACGACGAAGAAGAAGAAGAAGAACAACAACAACAACAACAACAACAATAACAACAACAAGATACAGGAGAAGGAGGAGGAGGAAGAGGAGGAGGAGGAGGAGGAAGAGGAGGAGGAGGAGGAGAAGGAGGAGGAAGAGGAGGAGGAGGAAAAGAAGGAGTAGG
>CM060343.1:38639241-38641741 GCA_030674155.1 Stramonita haemastoma
TCAGGACATGAGGAGATATCTTGCCGCTGTTTTGGACATTTCGGTAAAGAGGCCTTCATTGAGGGTATATCTCTGCACAGACATAGACCATGTTTGTCACATCACACGTCCAGGTGACGCTGTTTACTATTAGATAGAGACCTTTGCAGCTATTTCGTACTAGGCTGCTCCATTCATCAAGAAAAGAATAAAACATTTCATGAAACCTCCATGGTTAACAAGCCTGCAATTAAAAAGTGAAAGGTAAAGGTGTCCCATAAATTATGTGGTTGTAGCGGAGCGAGGAATCAGATACCTCAGCTTCCCTAGGGACCAGCATATTGAGGGCAGCGCCCGTCTCCTCTTCCTCGCTGCTTCACCTTCCCTGACTTTAAAGAGGGTAGGTACCCATGACAGATTGGTGAATGGGGGACTTTTCTGAAGCCAAGGTGCACTAACGGTCACCCATCCACTTGGTAACCACACTATGCACGGCTTAACTTTGACTTGGGGAAAACAAGCACTCTGACCACTTAGCTATTCTGTCCCCAAATGGCCTACATAAAAGAGCCGTCAAACTAATCAGATTAAATACTAAAAATCTCCAACCACAATCAACTGCAAATAATTAGATATTCTTTCACTTAAAGACGGTCTACAGTACAACAAATGTATATGTATGCAAAATTTAAACGGAAACCTTTCCAAGAAAGTTGTACAAAAAGTGTTGTAACTAAACACAGACCTAGTCGTTGTCTATTGTTCTCCAGGCCCCATCTCAATTTGTAAAAGTCACGCCATGCTGATTCAGGAAGAATGGTGTGGAATAGTCTCCCTTCTTTTTAAAACCAGTTCCATCAGAACAAACGCTAAGGAACCTTTTGAAGAAACATCTGATGGACAGATCGTGTGTCCATATCTTATACCTAGGCTATCTTCCAACAGGTTGCTATGTACACTGTTATTATTTATTACCCTTGTTGTTTCGTTTTGCTATGTAAACTGTTATTATTGCCCTTGTTGTTTTGTTTTTGCATGACTTGTCTGCATGTGTTTTACGCTATGGTCCACCGTCTTGATTTTTTGTATGGTGAGTTTTATATTTTCAAAGACATGTTTACCTCATTCATGTTTGTTCCTCAAAAAATAAATAAACACTGGCTTTTCAATGGTTGTATAGGTCAGTTTTCTTGACTTGAGGGCAGGATCCCGAAAACAATGTAAAAGCTTAACCTTCATTCCTCAATATAGACCATTCTGACTTGACTTGAGTTGACTTGACATGACTTGACTAGACACAGAGTAAATGATAAGTCAGTAACACGTGAACTGGGAAAGAGAAAATCTGCAATGCAACCAGTACTTACAGTGTGTGTACCCTCACAACAGAGAAACAGAGTACTTACAGTGCGTGTACCCTCACAACAGAGTACTTACAGTAAGTCTACCTTCACAACAGAGAAACAGAGTGCTTACAGAGCGTGTACCCTCACAACAGAGAAACAGAGTACTTACAGAGCATGTTCTGTTACAACAAAGAAACAGAGTACTTACAGTACGTGTACCCTCACATCAGAGAAACAATGTACTTACAGAGAGTGTACCCTCACAGCAGAGAAACAGTGATGGGAGAACGTGGCCAGCCTGCGCTATTTAAAGAAGATGCCATCTGCTGGCAAGAGCCTTGGTCTTTGATAATGAAGACAATCACACAAGGTGCGAAAACAATTTAAACTTTATAACGATTGAAAACATCAGTTATTGTGAAATTTTGTGGACTGATGTGTGATACCCCATTGCACGTAGGTGTGAAACCAGTTGATAACCAAGACAATTACACAAGGAGCGAATTCAATATAAACTTTATAATTAAAAATATCTGTTGTGTGAAATTTCATGGTCTGATGTGTGAAACGGCAGCACATGTTTGGGGGAATCATATGACAATCAAGACAATCACACAAGGTGTGAAAACAGAATAAACTGTTTATGATTAAAACAGTTTGTTGTGGGGTTTCTTGTCTGATGTGTGATAGGCAGTGCAAGTTGGGGATGTTAGTCGTATTCTAATAAGGACTATAATATACTAATAAAGACAATTACACAAGGTGGGAAATCCATAAACACTTAATCGTGATTATACAATCTGCTGTTGTGAAGTTTCTTTGACTGATGTGTGATGCCCCTGTGAATATTGTGGTCAAATAAGATAATGATGAAATCAATTATAAAGGGTGCAAAATTAATACGAACATTAATGTTATCTCACACATGGTAGTTGTGAAGTTTCCTTGACTGATGTGTGATGCCCCTGTGCATCTTGGGGTGAAATTAGATGATGATGAAGACAATTATACAGGGTGCAAAATTAAGAAAAAACTTTATCGTGATTATACACATGGTAGTTGTGAAGTCTCTTTGACGGATGTGTGATGCCCCTGTGCATGTTGGGGTGAAATCCAGATGATGGTCGGTGCACACACCAGGTGATTAATCAACAAACCATTCTTTTTCATGTCTG
>CM060343.1:38646741-38656741 GCA_030674155.1 Stramonita haemastoma
TGGTCCTTGTATACCTAGTAGGATAGCTGGAGGGTTAGCAAGTGTGCCTTGCTCACTTGAGACAGTCATGTGATTAACACCTGAGAGAGCTTGCTCAGGTTTAGTCTTCTATTCAACCAAACTTGTAGTATGGCATGTCCTTTGATGAATCCTGTCTTCTAAATATTTCTAGTTTAGTTGATTGGTCTGAATCAGCAAGTATTTTTCTGCACATTTCTATTTTGAGTTGATTGGTTTAGGCCCGAGTCAACAAGAATTTTTCTGGGCATTTCTATTTTGAGTTGATTGGTTTAGGCCCGAGTCAGCAAGAATAGGTAATGGTACAAAATAAGGAAAGCTGACAGTCACTCATCCTTTCCTGCAACAGCATTCTAGAAGGCCTGAGCAACTATGTGAGCAGTAAGTGAAACATTTTTCTGTTTGATAGTACTTGTTAATTTTATTAAGGTTGTTTTACACATGGAGGTTGGCTAAAACCATAAGACTTTTACTACGTTCTGCAGCAACTGCGAAGAAGTCCTCTGTATCTGCTGCAAGAAAGTCCACCACAAGCCAAAGTCCAAAGAAACAAAAGAAGGCACAAGGCCACTGTGGCTTCTGCCACTGGAAGGCTGATCGCAAAACATCAGGTTCCTGCATTAACTGCCAAAACTGGATATGTCGAAATCACGATATGCAAATCTGCCCAGACTGCAGTCTGATGCTGGAGACAGAGGTTACTATCATCCAAGCACCTGGTGGTGAAGAACTGCCAAGAGCAACACCTCCCACTCCCAGCAATCATTGAGCCCAGGGGCAACAAATACAAGAACAAAATCAGTTTTAGCAGCTCCCTATTGATGCTGGTAAATGTTTGTCTCAGCTCTAAACTGGTACTGATGTCCTTCATAAGAATGAAAATATTTTCTACTGTTTTTGTTTGATTTTGTTTGTTTGTTTGATTTGTTGTTATCTTATCCAAGACATTCAGTAATGAAATGTAGGATACTATCCGTACAGACAGTTCAGGTTTGAATTTCTTCTTAGTATTTTGTGCATTCTAACAGTTCAGAATCATATTTCTAGTATTTTGCAAGTGTGTGTGTGTGTGCGCGCGTGTGTACGCGTGCAAATGTGCACTGATTCGTATGGTTTGTTCTGTTTTTAAATGTACATGATTTCTTTCCTTACCTATGATTGATATCAGCAGGTACAATTGTTATTTTGCTTTTTGGCTTTTGCACATGTTGAACATTTTGGGGGGCTTCTGTTATGAACACACCAGTTTGAGTCTGACTGAAAACTTCATGGAGAAATTGATAAAGATATTAAAGAATTTATGATCTTGATGATCTGTGTTTTAATTTTTTCCTCAGAAAGTTGCCACCTGATGCCATTTACCGCATATTTATGAAATATATATTTTGTTTAGAATGCTAAAAACATACTGTGTTAATGCTAAAAACATATAGTGTATTTGTTATTCTCTCTCCTCTCCTCTCTCTCTCTTCCTCTCTCTCTCTCCTCTCTCTCTCTCTCTCTCTCTCTCTCTCTCTCTCTCTCTCTCTCTCTCTCTCTCTCTCTCTCTCTCTCTTCCCTCTTGTGTGTGTGTGTGTGTGTGTGTGTGTGTGTGTGTGTGTGTGTGTGTGTGTGTGTGTGTGAGTTTCTTTGTCAGTCTATTTCAGTTTACATGGGTGCTAGTAAACCTTTCACTTTCAAATCAAATGAATGAGCTCTTATTTCCCACATCATAATCAACGCAACACACATTGATTCTCAGACATCACCTTTTCAGATTCAGCTTTATTGTCTCAAAAATTACATGATGCTTAGCTGTCTGACCTATTTGAAAACCATGGGTGACTGGTCACCCACGAAATCTGGCGAGGCGTAGTAAGGGAAATGTCTATGTAAAAACCATGGGTGACTGGTCACCCACGAAATCTGGCGAGGCGTTGTAAGGGAAATGTCTATGTAAAACCATGGGTGACTGGTCACCCAGGAGCTCTTCCGTGTGAGTTTAAAAACGAGGTCTGGCGAAGGTTAACAACGGTTTCAAAGTGTTTGCACTGGCAGAATCCCACAGGGTTGAAGCATAATCTATTGAGGATAGTACAGAAGCTTGAAAAAATAGTTTCCTTCAGAGAAAGTCAAGAAAGTGTTTAATTTTAGTCAACTGGTATACTCTTTGGGATAAATACTTGCATAGGTGAGATATGTGGTAGAACCAGCTGAGATTTTCGTCAATTGTTACTGCTAGGACTTTGTGGTGAGAGATTTGTTCAATTGCCTCCTTATTGAACTGGATGGGAAACAGTTTGTGAGATAAATTTTGTCACTTTTGTCTGGTGATGATAAGCATGCATTTTGCTTTTTGGGGGTGTATTGTCATGTGGTTCAGTTCTGTTCATTTGACAAGATCATCAGTGCTTGGTTGTTATATGGTTGCAAGAAAGCCAGTGTCGTTATGACTCGTATGTATGGTTGTGCCATCTGCAAATAGTTCACATTTGGATTTGATGTGTAAAGGAAGGTCATTTATACATAATGAAAAGAGAATAAGACCTAGTATGGATCCTTGTGGTACACCATACTAAATGGGCTTCAGTTTGGATGTGCATGTAGCTATTGAGACACATTGTTGCCTGTTTGTGAGATAGGAATTAAGTAGTCCTAGGGTATCTGTAGATATGTTATATAGATTTAGCTTTTTGAGAAGAAGTTTGTGGTCAATCGTATCAAATGCCTTTTAGAAATTTACAAATAATACTCCACAAAATTTATTGTCATTAATGTTTGATAGCCAGTTGTCTACAAAACTAGTCAGTGCTGTGTGACATTAATGGTTTTGTCTCAATCCAGACTGATTAGGGTGAAGTAGGTTGTTGATATCTATATGACGCCTAGGTGTTTTTTTTATATTTTTCCAGGAGCTTTGAGAGCATAGGTATAATAGAGATTGGCCTGTAGTTTGACGGGTCAGAAGGGTGCCTTGCAAGAGAGCAAGCAAAATACCAAGCAAGTGGGCAACATAACTAGCAGGCAAGCAAGTAAACAAAGTAGATCATCAATTTCTCCATCCAAATATCCATCCATCCACACACCCATGCATTCATCCATCTATCCATCCATCATAAAAAACACAGATTTATGTCATTGTTGAGTCCACCACTGTATTTATTGAATTTATTTTCTTGAGCCTTTTCTGATAAATCAAACAGAAAATACTACTTTCGTTATATATCTATAAAACAAACGTTGTCACGACATAACTAGAGAGAGAGAGAGAGAGAGAGAGAGAGAGAGAGAGAGAGAGAGAGAGAGAGAGAGAGAGAGAGAGAGAGAGAGAGAGAGAGAGAATGAACATTTGAATGAATGAATGAATGAACATTTTTATTGAGGGAAAAGATTAAACACAATGGTGGCTTGTTTTCATCCAGCCCTCTTTAAATTAAAAAAAAAATAATAAAAAATTAAAAAAAAAATAATAAAAAAATTAAAAAGTGAATCAATTAACTAATCAATCCAAATGCATAATTCAAGTATAAAGCTATGAAAATCAAAATGTGGTGAATAAATCAACCAATCGTATGATTTGAGCATAAAGCTATAACATTTGAAAAGAGAGAGAGGGAGGGAGTGAGAGGAATAAGGTGCGGGCTGTTATTATCTTTTTCAGCTCCTGAAGGGGGTAAGAAGAAATGGACAAAGAAAAGAGAAAAATAGAATAGAGGGAAAGAGGGAGAGGAGGAGTAAGAGGAGGGGGAAGAGGAGAGAAAAAAAAAAAAATCAGGGAAACAATAAGAACTACAATTATGCAAGTTAGTACCTAATTATGTCAAGTGAGCAAAATCATAACATACCCAAGATTATACAAAGGTTTCATCATAAATCTGAAATATAATGTGCACCTAGACAGTTCAGTGAAATAGAAACGCTTTACATAAGAGACAGACATAATGGTGGGAGGAAGAGAGAAAAATTGGGGAAGGGGGAAAAGAAGAATAGTAGAGAGAGGGGGGAGAGGAGGAGTGAGGTAGAGAGGGAGAGGGAGAGGGAGAGAGAGAGAGAGAGAGAGAGAGAGAGAGAGAGAGAGAGAGAGAGAGAGAGAGAGAGAGAGAGAGAGAGAGACAGACAGACAGACAGACAGACAGACAGACAGACAGACAGACAGACAGACAGACAGAGACAGAGAGAGAGAGACAGAGAGAGAGAGAGAGACAGACAGACAGACAGGCAGGCAGGCAGACAGACAGGCAGACAGACAGACAGACAATAGAAGGAAAAAATAGAACAGACAGGGAGACAGTAGAGCAGGCAGAGAGATGGGCAGGAAGACAGAGAGACAAAAGACAACCCTGGAGCGAGAGGGGTGTAGAGAGGGGAGGGTGGGGGGAGGGAAAGAGAAGGAGGCAAGAATAAAGAGGGGACAAAAGTACTGGGTGGTGGTGGTTAAGAGTTGACATAATACTTACACATGATTGAAATTACTTGATACTAGTTATTAATGGTGTTGCAAATTGAAATCAATTTCATCAAAATAGTGATATATTGTCCATAAGATGTACGTGATAGACTTTTTTAAAAACAGAAACACTGCAAGCTTTGTGAAGGTTGAGGGTTGATATCTCATTCCATAGTGTACCACCAGAATATGTGAGAGTGGATTTAAATAGGTCAATTCTTGGAAGTGGCACCATTATCTTATTGGCATGACGATTGACATTGATTGTGAATCTGTTTTGAAGCAAGGGGGGAGCTAAACCGGACATGATTTTATACATAAACACTGCCTTATTATGCTTAAGCTTGGATCTCAATGGAAGAATGTCAAGTGTTTTATAGTCGGAAATGGTTAATGATGAAGATTTTAAAAGAACAAGTTTTAGAGCTCGTCTATGCACACTGAACAATGGCTTGAGAACATTTGCGCTAGCCGAATCCCAGATCGTTGAAGCATAACTCATATGGGATATAATATATGCATTGAAAAACATTTTCCTAGCGTTTAGGTCTAAGAAATGCTTTATTTTAGATAACTGGTGTACACATTTTGATATTTTTTTGCATAATGCAGAGATGTGGTACATCCAAGAAAGGTTATTGTCAATTGTAATTCCAAGAATTTTATGATGGTCTACTTCATCAATTTTGTTGTTATTAATATAGATAGCCGTAGAATTGTTTGAAAGATTTTGTCGCTTTTGTCGAGTTGTTATAATTAAGTACTTAGTTTTTTTGGGATGAAGACTCATATGATTTAACTCTGACCATCGAACCAGGCAGTGAATACTTTCTTGTAGAGCAGATGTAACTTCATTCAATTGAGAATGATTGGTATGGATAGTTGTATCATCTGCAAATAACTCGCACTGTGTGTTTAGAGATAAGGGTAGGTCATTTATATATATAGAAAAAAGAATAGGTCCTAGAACAGATCCCTGGGGGACGCCATAGTTATTGGATAGTACTGCCGATGTCTTACCTTTATCGGAAACGACTTGTTTTCTTTCAGACAGAAATGATAACATGAGTTTGACAGTACTATCTGACAGACCATAGATTTTAAGTTTTTTTAGTAACAGAGTGTGGTCAATCACATCGAACGCCTTAGCAAAGTCTACTATAATAACTCCAGTGATTTTGTTATTATTGATATTAGTAAGCCATTGATCAACTAAGCTTGTCAAAGCAGTTTGACAGGAATGGTTAGCTCTGAAACCAGATTGATTTGGATGTAACAAATTATATCGGTTTAAGTGATGGAGAATATGTTTATTGATGTGATTCTCTAAAGGTTTTGATAATATGGATAAAATAGAGATTGGTCTATAATTGTAGGGATCTGTACGGTCACCAGATTTAAAGATAGGTATAACTTTGGCAGTTTTAAAAGCTTTAGGAATGGTGTTAGCAGAAATGCATAAATTATAAATGTATGTAAGAGATTCTGCAATAACGGGGGCAGCTATTTTTAGAATTTTACCATCAATGCCATCAAGACCTTTCGTATTTGTCTGTTTCAAATGAGTAAGGGAATTGCAAACATCATTAATACACATAAGAGGGATATCTAAATTTGATAAAATGTTTTTAGATCTACAGTAATGTTTTAATGTTTCTAGCTTGTTAAGATGTGATCTGTCTATTGGTACTGTAGAAGAGGAAATATTGCAGAAATGGACATTAATATCGTCAAGGGATATATCTTTGAGCAATGAACTTTGAGATGTTACATTTTTATTTGTCAAATAGTTAATTGCTTTCCAAACAGATTTATTGTCTGACTTAGAGTATACTAGCTGTTGGAAGTACTTTTTTTTACTTAAGCGTTTCATATTGTTTACTATATTTCGCTGTTCTTTGTATTCTTCCCTGGTTCCTGTAACTGATAGTTGATTTCTTAATTTTATGGCATTTTCTAACTCCTCAGTTATCCATGGTACTTTTGGATTGCTCTTGACACGCTTACTTTTAATGGGTGCATGCGCATTGTAGATATTGAGAAAACTGTGGTACCATACCTCAAACGCTTCATCAGGGCTTGTAAACTGATAGACCAAAGATAAAGAAGAACTAAGTAAATCTAATAAAAATGCATTTTTGTCAAAAGAAGATAAGCATCTATATTTAATAATCTTATGAGTGTTCTTAGGAATCTTTATACCTTTTTTTGACCATGTTAAGCACACTGGAAGGTGGTCACTGCATCCAAAGGCAGGGCGACATACTTCTATTATATGATTTGGTGAAGTTGAATAGATGTGGTCAATCAGAGTTTTGGATGTGAGAGAGAGAGAGAGGAGGAGAGAGAGAGAGAGAGAGAGAGAGAGAGAGAGAGAGAGAGAGAGAGAGAGAGAGAGAGAGAGAGAGAGAATGAATTAGTGAGAGAGAGTAAGTGAGTGAGTGACTGAGAGAGAAAAAAACTCAATTCTTTCTTTATTCTTTTTTTTTCTTTTATTCTTTTATATCGAGGATTATGGAATAAGCACGCATGTGCTTTTTTACATCCAGTGTGTGTGTATGCAGTTTTGTAAATATTGTCATTTGTTCCCGCCTGCACACAATAGCCTACTCTTACCAAAAACGGAACAGGATTTAACCTGCGTGCAAGATGTTCTGCGTGTGTTTGCACACGGGGCCTCAGTTTCTAGTCCCACCCACCCCTCCCACATACACACACTGTTAACAGAGGTTTTGGGAGGGATGTGTTGTAATGTGGCTTTTCACTTCATTCAATTTTGACTGTGATCAAAGACATCAGCTGTAGTCAAATTTTGTGGGTTGGTGTGAGATGCCCCAGTGCAAGTTTGAGTGAATCATATGATAACCAAGACAATCACACAAGGTGCGAAAACAATATAAACTTTATAATGATTAATGATTAAAACCATCAGGTGTTGTGAAATTTCCTCTGCTGATGTGTGATACCCTATAGCAAGTTGGGGTGAAATCCTTTGATATTAAATACAACTACACAAGGTGAAAAAACAGTGTAAAGTTATTTTATTTCATTTTATTTTATAGCACTTTATGTCACAGCAGATTTCTCTGTGAGAAATTCGGGCTGCTCTCCCCGGGAGAGCGCGTTGCCACAAGTTTAGCGCCTAACCATTATTTTTTTCCCCTCAGGGATAGTGTCTGAACAGGACGCCTGTGTGAAAGCTGTTTTTTTTTTCTTTATTAATTTTGTCATCCGCTCCTACCGGCACACGATGGCCTTCTCTTTCGAAAGGCGGAACGGGGTTTTAACGTGTGTGCAAGATGTTCTGCGTGCGTTCGCACACGGGTCCTTGGTTTGTAGTCTCATCCGAATGACTTTGACATTCAGTTAGATTTTTTCGTCAAATTGGGAGGAAAGGGCGAGGCTGGGTATGAACCCAGAAACTCACGTTTTACATATTGGCAGGCGAACATCTTAACCACGCTGCCACCTTCCTTTCTTAATAAACTTAATAATCATTAAAAACATCAGCTGTGAAATATCATAGACTGATGTATGATTCCCCATCACATGACTGGATGAACCAGATGATAATCAAGACAATCACACAGGGTGCGAAATCAATATAAATTTTATGATGAATAAAAATATTAGTTGTTGTGAAATTTAGTGGACTGATGTGTGAATCAGCAGTGCATGTTTGGGTGAACCGGATGATAATGAAGACAATTACACAAGGTGCGAAAACAGTATAATTTTATGATTAAAAACATCAGTTGTTGTGATATTTCATGGACTAATGTGTGAAACTGCAGCCCAGGTTGGACTGAATTGACATGTTAATGAAGACAATTACACAAGGTGCAAAATCAATATTAACTCTATTGTGATTACACACATCTGTTGTGAAGATTCTTTGACTGATGTGTGATGCCCCTGTGCATGTTGGGGTGAAATCCAGATGATGATCGGTACACACACCAGGTGATTAATCAACAAACCATTCTTTTTTTCTTGTCTGCATGTGTGTTTGTTTCCCTATCACACAGACTTTCTTCTACACAGTTTTGCCTGGGAAAACTCGTTGCCCTGGGTTCTTTTACTTGCACTAAATGCATGCACTGTTACTGTTCAAATATCGGGACTGAAACCAGTCCTTTGTCACATCTTAATTTCGAAGTAATGCGCCTTATTCTTTTGGGGGGTGGGGGAGATGCGCACGTGTGTGCATGCGCTCGTGTTTGTGTGTGCATTTTCTTCTGTGTGTTCATGTGGCAGCGGCCCTGCACTTTGTTGTGGTGCATCATATTCGTGCACATTATCATTATCATTATATGCAGTGTTACGTTTTATTGCGTATATTGTACAAACGTTCGTTCCGATGAACTTGCTTTATTCAAGCCAGGATGGCCTCTTCAGGGCTGTGATGTCGCCACAAGTCTGGCACCACCCATATGAAAGATTGTAGCAAAGTGTTCCTGCATACAGTACAGCACGCTACTGGTGCCATGGGCTCTGTTACTGTGCAAAAGTCGGGGTAGGACCAGACTCAAACTGGCTTTTGGTCACATCTTTCAAAAAAAAAGTGTCTTATTATTTAAGGGGAGGGTGCACGCGCGCATACGTTTGCGTGCTTGTGTTTGTGTGTGCATTTTTTGTGTGTTCATGTGGTGGCAGCCCTGCACTTTGCTGTGCTACATCATATTCTTGCATATTATCGTTATTATTATGTGTAGTGCTACGTTTTATTCGGTACATTGTACGAGCTTTTGTTCCGAAAAACTTGCTATATTCAAGCCAGTCTTGCCTCTTCAGGGCTGTGGTGTCGCCACAAGTCCAGCACCACGCATATGGAAGATTGTAGTAAAGTGTTCCTGCATACAGTACAGCACGCCACTGGTGCCATAGGCTCTGTTACTGTGCAAAAGTCAATGCAGAACGGGATTCAGTCTGGCCCATTGTCACATCTTTTTTTGTTTTCCCCAAAACGAGCCTTATTCTTGGGAGTTTTGTATGCGAGCGTGTGCCTGCGCACGCTCGTGTTTGTGTGTGTGCGTTTTCTTGTGTGTGTGCACATATCGGCTGCCCTGAACTTTGCTGTGGTGCATCATAATCCTGCATATTATATTTATTATTATTTGTACTGCTACGTTTTATTGCCTACATTGTACCAGCTTTCGTTCCGACAAACTTGTTATACTCAAGCTAGTCTGGCTACTTGGTGCTGTTGTGTTGCCACAAGTCCGGCCCACTCCTATTGAAACTTGCGACAGGTTTGAACTTGTGTGCAAGATGTTTGGCGTGCAGTCACACATTGCACCTCAGTGTTCAGTCTCACCCAAAGGGTTCAGGAAGCAAGCAAGCAAGTAATTAACAGGCAAGCAAGTGGACAAATTAAGCAATTTCTCCATCCAAACAGCCATCCATCAATGCAACAACGCATCCATCAATGTATCTATCCATTACGAAATAATAACAAAGATTTATTTCATTTTTCAGTCCACCAGTGCATTTATTAACATATTTTTTCCTGAGTCTTCTTCGATAGAGGAAATGGAAAATATTACTGTAATTATG
>CM060343.1:38661741-38671741 GCA_030674155.1 Stramonita haemastoma
GCAAAAAGCATGTCCCTAATTGTTTTCTCCATCACTTTTTTTTTTTTCTTTTTTTCTTTTTTTTTTTTAAGTCCTCAGTTGCATGCAGATCATGGAGCACCATCTTTTTCATATCTTTTTGGTGGGCGCTTCACACGTCTCTCTTCATTGGCAAAAAAACAAAAAACAAAAAAACAACAACAACAACATAAAAAAACCTCAAAAGCAACAACAAAAAAGGAAAAATGTGCCCCTTTCCCTACCCTTCTTTTCCCTGTCATCTATGAATCTGAGTCAGCACTTCTCTTACCTACCTACATCCAGAGCACTAACTTCCCCAGTGTGAATTGCTGCCTGTGTCTATTCATGTTCAGCGGCAGTGAACAGTCGGCTGGGTTTATTGTTGCTCTAGTGTGTGCTGCTGCTGCATGCGTTTCTACACGTGTAGACAAGTGATATACATTTGTCTGGGTTTATGTTTGCTCTAGTGTGTCTGTTGTAGTGTTAAGTTTTTATCCTTTAATTCTTTTTTTTTTTCTTTTTTTTTCTTTTTTTTCTGGCTTTTGCTGCGTGCTTTCCTGACAATTTTGTGCTTTTGTTTTTTCCTGGGCCTAGTTGTTTTTTTTTTTTTTTTTTTTTTTTTTTTTTTTTTGGGGGGGGGGGGCAATCACACTTGTATTCATTTCACAACCTTCTGCTCTCTTTTTTTGTGGTTTTCCTCTTTAATCAGACATAATCGTTACTTGTTTATGCATTTGTTTTGCCAATGATGAATGAACCTTTTGCTAGAGCCCAGCCCAACAAAGGTATTGTGGCCCAAGGCCAATGTATATTAAATCATTTCAATGTTCAGTGTTTTTTTTTTTTTTTTTTTTTTTTTTTTTTTAAATAAACAAAAACAACAATAATTTAATGAAAATGTGTGTGTGTGTGTGTGTGTGTGTGTGTGTGTGTGTGTGTGTGTGTTTGTGTGTGTGTGTGTGTGTGTGTGTGTGTGTGTGTGTGTGTGTGTGTGTGTGTGTGTGTGTTGGTGAGGGTGTGTGTGTAGGGGGGTATTTTACACCATGTGAGGCATTGTAATCAGCAAAAGATCACGATGCACAATTTCGCATCCAGCATCAAAATTAAAATGTTTGAGGTTATCCTCAGTTACTAATAAAGATTACTAGGTAATTATCTACAGTTCATTTGAACTGTTTATTACATTTTCATTAGTCTATCTTTCTATAATAAAGCTCACGGTCAAAGATAATGATAATATCAACTGGAGTACTGTATCTAGCTATTCCAATACACATTTTAGCAATCAGAATGAGTAAATTGATGTATCTGCTTACAGTCTTATTATTTTCATATCCATCAAAATCGAATAGTACATTCTTTAATGTTAGTTTAATGGCTATGTTAAACTTATTTAGTATTTTATGTTCAACATATTTCCAAATCTTACATATCCTTTTACACTCATAGAAAAAATGTTCAATGTAGTCAATCTTTTCAATGCAAAATGTGCAGTGTTTATTATTGGCTATGCCTAACTTGTTAAGCAATATGTTAGTAGGGTATATATTATGTAAAATTTTCCAATGGAGTAGTCGCAGTCTAGTTTCAGTAGTAGTTTTATTGGCTGTGAGCCATGTTTTAGGGGGGTTTCGATATCCAGCTTGTTTAACCAGAATTTAGTTGCCAACGGTTGAATGAATTCTTTTTCAATCAAAAAAAGGCGGAACTGACGAGGTGTTGCTAAAGATTTTAGATTTGAGATATTTGTTTCTGCCTGAGTGGTCTGGTTGGTGTTTAAGATCTTTTGGCATGCAGTTAATGCTATGCATATGGCACCATACTCAAACATCCGAGTAGGTTTGACACCAACAATCTCACATACTGAGGCAAAGTTCTTTAAGTGGCCATCTTCCATTAAGTCAGAAACATAGGTTACACCAGCTTTGATCCAATCCTTAATAAACAGAGTTGTACCTTTATACTTGATATTTGCATTGTTCCATAAGCACTGTTCCCAATAGTCAGCTTTTGATAATTTGTCGGTATTTATTGCGTGCAGGTTATCCAACCAAGTTTTTAATACCTTTTTCCAGAACAAACTATGTATCAGCCCAAACCCTTTGAATGCATCAGATTTTACATTAAAGTTAAAGCAGGATAGACTTTTTCCAGTATATGATAAAATTTCGTGTGGAATACATTTCCATTTCTGCTCAGATTTACATAACAGTTTTGTGGCCCAGGAGAGGAGAAATGAATTCTGCATATCAATAATGTTTATCATATTTAGTCCTCCCTTATCAGTTTCCTTACAGATGATTTTTCTTTTCACCTTTTCAAAGGCTTTAGTATTGGAATACTTTTTCTTCCAAATAAATCTAAATAACATTGTGTTTACTTTCTTTAAGAAATCTTCTGGTATGCTAAGTGCCTGCATTATGTAAACGAGCTGTGGCAGTAAAAGAGATTTAACAATACAAACTTTACCCATTATGCTAAAATTCCTTTTGGACCAGGCACAAATTGTCTGGTGGATTTTATCTATACGTTGTAACCAGTTTTCCTCAATTTCTGAAGCACATATAGTGTTGCCAAAGTAGATTCCCAGAATTTTCACCTTTTGTCGCCACTTGATATCATAAAACTCCTCCTTGCGATATTTGTGCAAGCCCAGCCACATGGCCTCACTCTTTTGTTTGTTCATGGATAAACCAGAGAATTTTGAAAAGTAAGATATAAGTGTCAGAGCATTTTTCAAATCAGATATATCTTCTACGAATAAGGTAATATCATCTGCATACATAAGTACTTTTAGAACACAGTTGCTAAGGTTACTGGATAAATTTGGGAGCTTAATTCCTTTGATGTTTTCCTGAGCTCTGATTTTAATGGCCAATAATTCCAGGGCCAGAATGAAGGCCATAGGTGAGAATGGGCATCCCTGTCTTATGCCTGAATTAATCTCAATATTTTCAGTTAACCAACCCATATAATTGATGCTGCTGTTGACATTTCGCATGATAACTTCAACCCATTTAATGAATGTATTTCCAAAGTTAAATCGTTTGAAAGACCATAATATGTATTCTTTAGATACTGTGTCAAAGGCCGCTTTGTAATCAAGAGCAAATAAAATGCCAGGTTTCTGCTTGTAGTTCAGATAACTAACAGTGTCATCAATTAATCGTACGATATGACTTATATTTCTGCCTTTCATAAAACCTACCTGGTCCTCCGAAACTATGCTCGATATTACTGAAGAGAGTCGAGTTGCAAGTACTTTTGCCAAGAGTTTATAATCATTGTTTGTTAGTGATATAGGACGCCAGTTGTTTAAGTTGCTTTTTGGTAATTGCTTCCCTTTATGGATTAATACTATGATTGCTTTTTTTGTGATGGAGATAGTTCTCCTGTAACAAAGGCTGCTTTTAACGATTTTAGAACCTCTCCATCACTTTTGTTTTTGCTTTCCACCGAGCCAGGTTGAATAGTTGACTGCTGGATCTGGTGCGTAGGTCACCCTCTGTTACAGTTCCAAAAGCGTGCTTAGGAGCAGGGCAAAGAAGATGCCAAAGATGGTTGGAGCAAGGACACAGCCTTGCTTGACTCCACTCTTGATGTCAAATAGGTTGGATATGCTGCCCTCATACTGGATTGTCGCCTTCATGTCATCATGAAAAGATCTGATGAGACTGAAGTTTTGGGGGACAACCAATTTTTGGAAGGATGTTGAATAGCCCTTCCCTGCTGACTAGGTCAAAGGCCTTGGTCAGGTCTATGAAGGCTATGTAGAGGAGTTTGTATTGTTCTCTGCATTTCTCCTGAAGCTGGCATAGGGAGAATATCATGTCCACCGTGGAGCGTTCAGCTCGGAAGCCGCATTGTGACTCGGGGTAGACACGCTCAGCAAGTTTCTGGAGGCGCACAAGCATGACACGAGCGAAGAGTTTTCCTACGATGCTCAGGAGAGATATGCCTCTGTAGTTGTTACAATCACTCCTGTCACCTTTATTCTTGTAGAGAATGACGATCGTGGCATCTCTCATGTCTTGCGGCACGGCTCCCTCCCTCCAACACTGGCATAGGTCGTCGTGAAGGGGCTGTAGTAAGGTGTCTTTACAGCTTTTGATGAAGTTGGGTGGAATACCATCGGTGCCAGGTGCTTTGCCGCTAGCTAAGCTGTCAATTGCTTTGCGGAGGTCAGCAAGGGTTGGTTCAGTATCTAGTTCCTCCATGATGGGCAGAGGCTGAATGGCTTCGAGGGCTGAGTTGGAGAGTGTGTTCTCTCTAGAGTAGAGCTCAGAGTAATGCTCCACCAACCTGTCCATCTGTCTGCTCTTGTCGGTGATCATCTCCCATTGGAGGTCTTGAGTGGGGCGGTTTTGCTCTGTGTTGGCCCTAGAGCTGTCTTGATGCCTTCGTACATTCCTCTGGTGTTGCTTGAGGCAGCTGCAGACTGGATGGAGGCACAGAGCTGTTGCCAGTATTCGTTGGCACAATGTCTTGCAGTCTGTTGTACTTTGTTTCTGGCTGCTCTGAGTGCTTGCAGGGATTTCTCACTAGGGGAGCGCTTGTATTCGGCATGGGCAGCACACTTTGCGTCAATGACGGGGGACAGCTCGCTAGACTTGGCATCAAACCAGTCATTGTTCTTGGAGATCTTTTTCCTAAAGGTTGCAAAGGCTGTTTTCTGAATGGCTTCCCGGAGGTGGTTCCATTTCTTAGAGGCTGAACAGTACTGGTGTTCATCAGACAGAGCTTCTTTGAGAGACTTGGCAAATTCTTCGACTTTCTCTGGAAGATGCATGCTGGTGGTATTGATGCGAGGTTTGCCTTTCTGTTTGAAGCTCTGGAGTTTCTTTGGATGAAGCCTGATCATGCAGCAGACGAGAGAGTGGTCAGTGTCACAGTCTGCACTGTGGTATGTGCGGGTGATGAGCACAGACTTGATGTTGGTACGTCGGATCAGGATCATATCCAGCTGATGCCAATGCTTTGAGCGGGGATTGCGCCATGACACCTTGTGTTGTGGCTTGGTCTGGAAGTAGGAGTTGGTCACGCAGAGGCCGTTGTAGGAGCAGAACTCCAGCAGGCGCTGCTTCTTTTCGTTAATCTTGCCAACTCCAAAGTGTCCAAGGCTCGAAGGCCATGCGTCATGATCGGCACCCACTCGAGCATTAAAGTCTCCCAGGATGATGACATGTTCCTTGGGGAGTATTTTCTTGATAAGGTTACTGATGTTGGCATAAAACTTGTCCTTTGCTTCTGCAGTGGATGTAAGGGTGGGAGCGTAGGCGCTGACAAGAGTGACAAACCCCTCGGAGGTATGGAGACGGACTGTCATCAGACGTTCGGATCCCTTGTCTCCTGGTTCAACCATCTTCAGTAGGGTGTTCCTGACAGCAAATCCCACTCCATGCTCTCTTCGGTCCTCCGCGCTCTTCCCGTGCCAGAAGAAAATAAAGTCTTTCTTCTTGAGGGTTCCAGTGTCTGCAAGGCGGGTCTCTTGCAGAGCAGCTATGTCCACCCTCAGTCTCAGCAGCTCGTTGTTGATGACGGCTGACCTTCGTGCATCAGTGATGCCTTGGAGGTCTTGGGACAGTCCGGATGCCAATGTTTGGACGTTCCAGCTTTCCAGTTTTAGGACTAGGCACCTGTTTGTCATGGTTCTTGTATTTTTGCCTGGTGCGAGTCTTACAGTCTGCTTGTCGGTTTGATCCTAATCCCCAAGCACCCATTGAGGAAGGCAGACTGTGGCGGGACAACACCTTATTGGCTGGGGGCTGCCCAGCTTGAGGCGGGCGGTAGCTGTCCAGTGAAATCCTAGGATTTCTCCCACCGTCGGAAGCAACCCCTGGCGCCACGCTCTACGCCAGTCGAGCATTGCAGCTTATAACCGGTAACTGCTGCTTCCCGTGTTGTGTCCACGCTGTGAGGCGAGGCTGGAGTGACCTCTCCAGGGCGTGAGCCTGGGCGGGATAGTATGGAGGACGAGCTGTTGCCCAGATAGCAGGTCCCCCTCTCCACACTGATGATGGATCCAAAGGAACAGCAGAAGCTGATACAGTTTGGCACCAGCAGTGTCGCAGGAGTTGCCTGAACAATACTAAAGTCAGAAGCGGACCGCCTTCGGGACTTCATCTCCGGATTTTTCCTCAGGGTTTACTCCCGAAGCCTTTCTCCCCAATGGGCAATCCACAAGGCAGTGGAGGTTTGGGGTCAGAGTTTTCCCTCTCCTAGGTGAGTTGCCTTACTGGGCTGACGAATCCCATCTGCCCGAATGCGACAGGTAGTACTGGGCTACATTTTACCAGTAGAGGAGGGAGCAGTGACTCCCAGGACGGGCCAGCCAGGAACTCGCCTGTGCGAGCTCTTGCGCATGCAGCCAACAACAATTTAGATTTTTAACGAAGTCAATGTACACACACACACACACACACACACACACACACACACACACACACACACACACACACACACATACACACATACACACACACACACACACACACACACACACACACACACACACACACACACACACACACACACATAGAGGTTAAAACACTTTGGCAGGGTGGTGGATATTTCGGCTGTTGAGAGCAGGGGCAGAAGATGAAACAGGATAGGAAAGTATTAGCTTTGAAATAAGTGTGTCTTGAGGCTGGATTTAAATGTGTCATAGGTAGGCTTTTGACGAAGGGACAGAGGGAGATCATTCCAGATCACTGGACTAGAAACAGAGAAAGAGCGACGGCCAACAGTGGATTGATTGAATCTAGGTATTTGTAAGCGCAGGGTATCTGCAGCAGAGCGGAGGGAACGAGAAGGAGTGTACGGGTAAAGACATTCACAGAGGTAGGAGGGTGCTGTTTTGTGAAGACATTTATAACAGAGAGTACTGATCTTATAGTTTACTCTCTGTGGCACAGGCAGCCAGTGAAGAGATTGCAAGAGAGGAGTAATGTGCTCAGATTTTTTCTTTCTGAGGACCAGTCGAGCTGCGGAGTTTTGTATACGTTTTGTAGTAGTAGTAGCAGCAGCAGCAGCAGCAGCAGCAGCAGCAGCAGCAGTAGTAGTAGTAGTAGTAGTAGTAGTAGTAGTAGTAGTAGTAGTAGTAGTAGTAGTAGTAGTAGTAGTGTTATTATTATTATTATTATTAGTAGTAGTAGTAGTAGTAGTAGTAGTAGTAGTAGTAGTAGTAGTATTAGTATTAGTATTATTATTATTATTATTATTATTATTATTATTATTATTATTATTATTACCATCATCATCATCATCATCATCATCATCATCATTATTATTATTATTATTATTATTATTATTATTATTATTATTATTATTATTATTATTATTATTATTATTATCATTATCATCATCATTATTATTATTATTATTATTATTATTATTATTATTATTATTATTATTATTATTATTATTATTATTATTATTATTATTATTATTGTTGTTGTTGTTGTTGTTGTTGTTGTTGTTGTTGTTGTTGTTGTTGTTGTTGTTATTATTATTATTATTATTATTATTATTATTATTATTATTATTATTATTGTCATCATCATCATCATCATCATCATTATTATTAATTAAAACGAAGGGTATGTGTATAACTACTCAGCAGATAAGACATTACTTGCACTCTCCATCTACATCAATATTTATTCAAGAGCGAAAAAAACAAAGAAGTGGTTTCACATTACGTATTAAATGTAGTTACTGACAATGATTTCTTGTGGTCAGAACACATAGCATCTTTAGGACTGTGCATTTCAGTAAGATTATACCAGTTAAGAATAATTGAGAATTTTCTAAATCTGCAGTCAGGAAAACTATTCTTTTATGCAGATATTCTAAAGGTAAAGGTACAGGTGTCCCATAACCTGTGTGGTCATAGGAGAGCAAGGCATCATAGACCTCAGCTTCTCTAGGAGCCAGCATGTTGAGGGCAGCGCCCATCTCCTCTCCCTCGCTGCTTTACATCCGTGACCTTAAAGAGGGCAGGTACCCATTTACAACTGGATGAACTAGGGGACTGTACTGAAGCCAAGGCACGTAAACTGTCGCCCATCCACTTGTAACCATGCTCTATCTCCTATGAATTATGTTTCTGCCTTATTGGATGGTGCAAGTGAAACAAACCTAAAGCATGTAACTCTCCAACATAAAAGAGCTGTCACACTAATTGAGTTAAATCCTAAAACAGCTGCAACCACCAACTGTAAAGAATGAGACATTTTTCCTCTCAAAGACAGTCTACTTTTCAACAAGAATCTATGTATGTACATTTTAAACAGAAAACTTCCAAGAAAGTTCTCAATTAAAACCTCATGCCGTCAATAAAACCAGGCCTACTCATAGTCTGTTTCTGCCCTGGCTTCATGATCATCTCTACAAGTCAAGCCTTCCATTTTCAGGAAGAAGATTGTGGAATAATCTACCTCCCTGTTAAAAGTAACCCCTTCAAAACATTAAATGTTTTCCTCATTCATATCTGTTCCTTTAAACAAATATTAGCATTGTCTTTTCAATGGTTGTATAAGTCAGTTTTCTTGATTTTTTTTAGTGAGGGCAGGATCCAGAAAAAAAATGTGTAAACTTAACCTTTTACTCTCAATAAAGACAATTCTGACTTGACTTGACTTGACTTGACCTGACCAGACATAGAGTAGATACTAAGACAGTAAAAACTACACACATGCCTGGATGTGAAATGGGAAAGAGAAAATCTGCAATGGAACCAGCATTTACAGTGCCTGTACCGTCACAACAGAGAAACAGAGTACTTACAGTGTGTGTACTCTCACAACAGAGGACAAAGAACTTACAGTGCGTGTACCATTACAACAGAGAAACAATGCACATACAGTGCGTGTACCGTCACAACAGAAAAACAGAGTACTTACAGTGTGTGTACTCTCACAACAGAGGACAAAGAACTTACAGTGCATGTACCATTACAACAGAGAAACAGTGTACATACAGTGCGTGTACCGTCACAACAGAAAAACAGAGTACTTACAGTGTGTGTACTCTCACAACAGATAAACAGAGTACTTACAGAGCGTGTACCGTCACAACAGAGAAACAAAGTACTTACAGTGTGTGTACTCTCAGAACAGAGAAACAGAATACTTACAGAGCGTGTACCGTCACAGCAGAGAAACAGTGATGAGAGAACGTGGCCAGCCTGCCCTATTTAAAGAAGATGCCATCTGCTGGCAAGAGCCTTGGTCTTTGATAATCAAGACAATCACACAAGGTGCGAAAACAATTTAAACTTTAAAATTATTGAAAACATCAGTTATTGTGAAATTTCGTGGACTGATGTGTGATACCCCATTGCACGTAGGTGTGAAACCAGTTGATAACCAAGACAATTACACAAGGAGCGAATTCCTTGTAAAGTTTATGATTAAAAATGTCACCTGTCGTAAAATTTCGGGGACTTTTGTGTGAAACTGCAGTACATGTTTGGGTGAATCATATGGTAATCAAGACAATCACACAAGGTGTGAAAACAGAATAAACTTTTAATGATTAAAACAATTGTTGTGGGGTTTCTTGGTCTGATGTGTGATAGGCAGTGCAAGTTGGGGATGTTAGTGGTATGCTAATAAGGACTAATCATATGCTAAAAAAGACAATTGCATAGGGTGTGAAACTAGTATAAACTTTATCATGATTACACACATCTGTTGTGAAGTTTCTTTGACTGATGTGTGATGCTCCTGTGCATGTTGGGGTAAAATAAGATGATGATGGTGATAACAATTATACGAGGTGCAAAATCAATATCAACTTTATTGTGATTACACACATGGTTGTTGTGAAGTTTCATTGACTGATGTGTGATGCCCCTGTGCAGGTTGGAATGAAATCCAGATTAAGATTGGTGCACACACAAGGTGATTAATCAACAAACCTTTTTTTTTCATCTCTGCATGCATATTTTTGCACCTAAAAGTGTGGCTTTTTTGACAGTTTTACCAGGGAAATCTCT
>CM060343.1:38676741-38679241 GCA_030674155.1 Stramonita haemastoma
GTAAAGTGTTCCTGCATACAGTACAGCACGCTACTGGTGTCATGGGCTCTGTTACTGTCCAAAAGTCAATGTAGAACGGGATTCAGTCTTGCCCATTGTCACATCTTTTTTTTGTTTTAAAAAAAAGAGCTTTATTCTTGGGGGTTGTGTATGCGAGCGTATGCCTGCGCACGCTCGTGTTTGTGTGTGCGTTTTCTTGTGTGTGTGCACATATCGACTGCCCTGAACTTTGCTGTGGTGCATCATAATCCTGCATACTATATTTATTATTATTTGTACTGCTACATTTTATTGCCTACATTGTACCAGCTTTCGTTCCGACAAACTTGCTCTACTCAAGCCAGTCTGGCTACTTGGCGCTGTTCTGTTGCCACAAGTCCGGCCCACTCCTATTGAAACTTGCGACAGGTTTGAACTTGTGTGCAAGATGTTTGGCGTGCAGTCACACATGGCACCTCAGTGTTCAGTCTCGCCCAAAGGTTTCAGGAAGCAAGCAGGCAAGTAATTAGCAGGCAAGCAAGTGAACAAAGTAAGCAATTTCTCCATCCAAACAGCCATCCATCAATGCACCAACGCATCCATCATTGTATCTATCTATCACGAAATAATATAAAGATTTACTTCATTTTTGAGTCCACCAGTGTATTTATTGACATTTTTTTCTCGAGCCTTCTTTGATAGACGAAATCGGAAATATGACTATAATTTTATATTTAATAAACAATCAAACCTTTTCTGCATGCCATAACGAAAACACGTATCTAGCATGGGACAATACCTAAAGAACAGTTTGCTGAAACCATCTGACGGAGAATCGCCTGGCAGAGGTAAAACAGGGGTACAGCAGCGATTGATAAAGGTACGGGCAGAGTAGAACAGCACCAACTGCAGTCTGGCTGAAAAAACGATGAAGAGAGAGGTACAGTGCTGTGGTGACTGATTGAAACAGCTGTGGTCACAGGTAAAGGAAGGTAGCTGCTGATACAGACAGGGAAACACCAGTGACATGGAAAAACCACTGGCGGTCCAGAAGAATTCTCACCACACAGCTGACGGACCTCACGGCCCCTGGAGACAGGAGTACAGAGATGGACTGGAAGGACAGGAACTGTTGATGGACGTATAGCCTGGCCAGTGTTAGAGAGTAGGAATACAGCGAGTGACTAGTGGGCGTTCTGGCGGACTGGAAAAGCCTGATCAGATAGTGACTAGTGGGCGTTCTGGTGGACTGGAAAAGCCTGATCAGATGAGTAGATAGTGCAGCAAAACAGTTAAAGTTTTATCGGAGACAGCGGTAACCAGTGTCCTCATCTGCTGCGGAAGGGCGACAACTGAATTCCTCGCAGCACACAAGTCCCCATTCTTTGATGGCACCCCCACAGGTCCAGTCATATGCAAGGCACTAGAAAAAACAGTTTAAAAAACAAAACAAAACAATGAATAAGTCAGTGGAAGAAGAAAATATGAAAAAAGCGAAAATCAAGAAATCAAAAAAAGACAAATGCAAAGAAGAAGAATGCACAGAATGCAAAGAAAAAGACTACAAAGAAGAATAAAAAGAGAAAAGAATAAGAATAATCAGTAAGAAAGGCAAACAATTGCAAAGAAGAAAACAAATTGCAAAGGAAAAGAAGAATTGCAAATAAGAATAGCAAAGAACAAAAAGAGGAAGAGGAAGAAGAGGAAGAGGAAGAGGAGAAGAAGAAGAAGAAGAAGAAGAAGAAGAAGAAGAAGAAGAAGAAGAAGGAGAAGGAGAAGAAGAAGAAGAAGGAGAAGGAGAAGAAGAAGAAGAAGAAGAAGAAGAAAGAAGAAGAAGAAGGAGAAGAAGAAAGAAGAAGAAGAAGAAGAATTAGAAGAATTAGAAGAAGAAGGAAAAGAAGGAAAAGAAGAAGAAGAAGAAGAAGAAGAAGAAGAAGAAGAAGAAGAAGAAGAACAAGAAGAAAAAGAAGAATACATGCAATTTATATAGCGCTATATCTTGTAAAAAACAAATCAAAGCGCTTGCACTCGACCCTCACAACAAACAACCAATGACAATAAATAATTCTAGCAAATTCGAAAGCACACACACGCGTGCGCGCGCGCGCGCGCAACACACACACACACACACACACACACACACACACACACACACACACACACCACACACACACACACATACACACTTACAGAGGTTACACATTTTGACAGGGTGAATTGAATTTCAAATATTGAAGGCAGGGACAAATAGGAGATGAAAACAGAAGACAAAAATCTTAGGTTTGAAACAAGTGTGTCTTGAGGTTGGATTTAAAAGTGTCATATGTAGGCTTCTGCCGAAGGGAGAGAGGGAGGTCATTCCAGATTGATGGACCAGAAATAGAGAAAGAGCGGCGGCCAACGGTAGATAGGTTGAATCTCGGAATTTTTAAGGATAAGGTATCTGCAGCCGAGCGGAGGGAACGAGAAGGTGTGTACACGTGAAGACATTCACAGAGGTAGGAGGGGGCTGTTTTGTGGA
>CM060343.1:38686741-38689241 GCA_030674155.1 Stramonita haemastoma
GTGCAGTACATGGTTGGGTGAATCATATGATAATCAAGACAATCACACAAGGTGTGAAAACAGAATAAAATGTTTATGATTAAAACAGTTGTTGTGAGGTTTCTTGTCTGATGTGTGATAGGCAGTGCAAGTTGGGGATGCTAGCCATATGCTAATAAGGACTAATCATATTCTAAAAAAGACAATTACATAGGGTGTGAAACTAGTATAAGCTTTATCATGATTACACACATCTGTTGTGAAGTTTCTTTGACTGATGTGTGATGCCCCTGTGCATGTTGGGGTAAAATAAGATGATGATGATGAATGATGATGATGATGATGATGATGATGATGATGATGATGATGATGATGATGATGATGATGATGATGATGATGATGATGATGATAATATACAATTATACGAGGTGCGAAATCAATATTAACTTTATTGTGATTACACACATGGTTGTTGTGAAGTTTCTTTGACTGATGTGTGATGCCCCTCTGCATGTTAGGGTGAACTGCAGATGATGATCGGTACACACACCAGGTGATTAATCAACAAACATCCTCTTTTTTCATCTCTGCATGCATGTTTCTTCACCTAATAGTGTGGCTTTTTTGACAGTTTTACCAGGAAAAACTCTTGTGGTCATGGGTTCTTTTACGTGCACTAAATGCGTGCACAGGATCTTGGTTTTTATTGTCTCATCCAAAAATAACTAGCACCCACCTCGTACTCACAATCTTGGGGATGGGAAAATTCTGGCATTCACAGGAATTGAACCCAGACTTTTGCGTTTCTAGGCAGGTGCATGACCTCTAGACCACCACTTGTCACGGCTGAAGACAAGGTGACGGAGCATTTTGAAGCCAAACAGTATTTGACTGTAGGACTGGACACCTAGCTTATGTTGATGATTAACAACATGTTGACTTTGAAGCCAAACAGTATTTGACTGTAGGACTGGACACCTAGCTTATGTTGATGATTAACAACATGTTGACTTTGAAGCCAAACAGTATTTGACTGTAGGACTGGACACCTAGCTTATGTTGATGATTAACAACATGTTGACTTTGAAGCCAAACAGTATTAGACTGTAGGACTGGACACCTGGCTTATGTTGATGATTAACAACATGTTGACTTTGAAGCCAAACAGTATTTGACTGTAGGACTGGACACCTGGCTTATGTTGATGATTAACAACATGTTGACTTTGAAGCCAAACAGTATGTGACTGTAGGACTGGACACCTGGCGTATGCTGATGATTAACAACATGTTGGGGTTTGTTTTGCTGCCTCATCATCCATGACGTCCCCGTCCTGTTGCCCAATCCCGCTCATCCCAATCTCCCCGCCACAGCCATACCCAGATTCGTTGTGTCTCATTCCCGGGGTTAGGAGTCCACAGGGAGCCCATCAATGTGGGGCCACCATGGAGCCACCAGCCAGAGGGGCTCTGCACATCTGCTGAGTCACTTTGGTGGTGTTCAGTGGTGCCTGTTCTGAGCTAACATACGCAGGACACCACCTACTAAGCCCTCTACTAACGACAGTATTACCTCAGTCGCGGATCCAGACTGAGTGAGTCGCCCACCCGAGGTGGCGATCACCACAACGTCCCCCCAACCACCGTTCCGGTGAACGTCCAACCCCAAAGATCTTGACACAAACTCACCACAGGCACAGAAGCATAATATGGGGAAACCGAATCTAAGGTGACAATGAGACCAGAGCAACGGGGGCCACCGAGACAATTTTTATTATTGCATGACGATCAATGGAAATGAAGATGATTTAATGCTGCTGCTGTGGAAGTGCATCCATTTTGAGACTACATGACAGGGCTGTATATACTCTAAGCTTACTGTCATTGTATATCCCGGTATCAACCGGGCCCGAAAGATACAGATACCTGCAGTGTTGGTCAGGTAATTTGAGCAATACCCTCAAATTCGTATCCGAAAAGTGGATGAAGCTCGACTGTGTTGTCCCAGTCTCCCTACTGAGCCCACATCACACTCACTCTGGGTAGGAGCCGGCCTGGGTCCAAAAATCTCCTATGACTCTTATCCAAATGGAACCTGCAACCTTCCAGTCCGGAATCCAAGGCGCTAACCACTGCGCCATGGCGGCTGGATGATTCACAAAATGTTGACTGACTATAAAAATGTTTATGTTGGAGAAACAAATCTTAATCTCTACATCAGTGTTTTTGTTCAGGGCTTTTTATGATGTGTTTTGTCTAGATTTTTGGCGTTTTTTTTGCTGTTTTTTCTTTTGTTTTGTTTATTTTTGGTCGGGTGTAATAGAATAGGACTACTTTGCTGTTTTGGTGTTGGGGTTTTGCATCCAGTTCCCATGTGCATGCTGATTTGTAAATTCTGTTTTTTATTCTTCCCAAAACAAATTTAATGGTGTGCTCTTCCAAAACATGGAACAGGTTTGAACTTGTGTGCAAGAGGTTCTGTGTGCAGTCAAGCATAGGACTTTAGTTTATAGTTTCACCAA
>CM060343.1:38699241-38710824 GCA_030674155.1 Stramonita haemastoma
TTGGGCTCAAACGGGATTCAAAACACCCCAGACTCCACCCCGGACTTTTTGCTTTCTATGCAAGGCGCGTTACCACCTAGACCACCGATCCCACATAACAGCCTCATTGACACTACTTTAAAGATGAGCAGATTAGAAAAATGCTCTGTGCAAACAGGTTGTAGCAATCTATCTTCTAGTTGTCATTCATGCAAACAAAAAAAAACCAACAACAAACCCCCCAAAGAAATAAATGTGGCAAAGTCAGGACATGAGGAGATATCTTGCCGCTGTTTTGGACATTTCGGTGAAGAGGCCTTCATTGAGGGTATGCTCTGCACAGACATAGACCATGTTTGTCACATCACACGTCCAGGTGACGCTGTTTACTATTGGATATAGACCTCTGCAGCTATTTCTTACAAGCCTGCTCCTTTTATCAAGAAAAGAATAAAACATTTTATGAAACCTCCATGGTTAACAAGTCTGCAATTAAAAAGTGAAAGGTAAAGGTGTCCCATAAAATTGTGTGGTTCTAGGGGAGCGAGGAATCAGATACCTCAGCTTCCCTAGGGACCAGCATATTGAGGGCAGCGCCCATCTCCTCTTCCTAGCTGCTTCACCTTCCCTGACTTTAAAGAGGGTAGGTACCCATTGACAGCTTGGTGAACGGGGTACTGTACTGAAGCCAAGGTGCACTAACGGTCACCCATCCACTTTGTAACCACACTCTGCACGGCTTAACTTTGACTTGGGGAAAACAAGCACTCTGACCACTTAGCTGTTCTGCCCCCAAATGGCCTACATAAAAGAGCTGTCAAACTAATCAGATTAAATACTAAATCTCCAACCACAATCAACTGCAAATAATTAAATATTCTTTCACTTGAAGACAGTCTACAGTACAACAAATGTATATTATGCAAAATTTAAACGGAAAACTTTCCAAGAAAGTTGTACAAAAAATGTTGTAACTAAACACAGACCTAGTCGTTGTCTATTGTTGTCCAGGCCCCATCTCAATTTGTAAAAGTCACGCCATGCCGATTCAGGAAGAATGGTGTGGAATAGTCTCCCTTCTTTTTAAAACCAGTTCCATCAAAACAAACGCTAAGGAACCTTTTGAAGAAACATCTGATGGACAGATCGTATGTCCATATCTTATACTTAGGCTATCTTCCAACAGGTTGCTATGTAAACTGTTATTATTTATTACCTGTGTTGATTCACAGACCTTTGTCAGAAGATCCACGACACCAAAGAATGGCCAAAAGAATGGACACAGTCTCTTGTAATACCCCTGCCAAAGAAAGGAAACCTCAAGCAATGCCAGAACTACAGAACCATTAGTCTCATAAGCCATCCTAGCAAGATCATGCTGCAGGTAGTCCTCAACAGACTGAAAAACCAAGCAGAAAAACTCCTGGCAGAAGAACAAGCGGGCTTTAGACCAAAACGCAGCCCAATGGAACAAATTTTCAACCTGAGAATTCTGATAGAGAAGCATCTCCAACACCAAAAAGACTTGTACCACAATTTTATAGACTTCAAAAAGGCCTTTGACAGGGTATGGCATGACGGCCTCTGGCAAGTACTCAGGCACTTCAACATTGACAACTGCCTAATTGAAGTCATCAAGGCTCTGTACGAGAATGCAAGAAGTGCAGTTTTCATGAACAACCACGTGGGCGAGTTCTTCAAGACCACGGTTGGAGTCCGCCAGGGCTGCCTTCTCTCACCTGTACTCTTCAACCTCTTCCTCGAAAACATCATGACAGAGACACTGCAAAACCACCACACTTCCATCTCCATTGGTGGAAGACCCCTTTGCAACCTCAGATTTGCAGATGACATTGACCTCATGGGCAGCAGCAAACAAGAACTGCAAATCCTCACAGACAGTCTAACAGACCGAGCGAGCGCATACGGCATGGAGGTCAGTACAGAGAAATCGAAGATCATGGTCAACAGCGCAAGTACTGACAGCACGGAAATAAAGATGAATGGAGAAATATTGGAAGAGGTGAGCCAATTCAAATACTTAGGCTCCATCCTAACAAAAGATGGCACATCAAACAATGAGGTGAAAGCTCGCATTGCAACAGCAACATCTGCTCTAGTCAGACTCCAGAGATCATCAGAAGCAACAACATCAGCTTCTGCACCAAATACCACCTCTACAAATCCCTCGTAATATCTATCCTCCTATATGGCTGTGAACCATGGACTCTGACAGCAGAGTTAGAGAGAAGAATCCAAGCATTCGAGAACAAGTGCCACAGAAGACTCCTCAAAATATCATACAAAGAAACACAAGACCAATAACTATGTGAAAGAGGAAATCAAAAAGCGTGTGGGCCCCCAAGAGCCTTTGCTCTCCACCATAAAGAGGAGAAAGCTGATGTGGTTTGGTCACACCACAAGACACAACACCCTAGCAAAAACCATCTTGCAAGGAACAGTCGAGGGCAAAAGAAGAAGAGGCCGCCAAAAGAAATCATGGGTTGACAACATCAAAGACTGGACTGCCCAACCCCTGCAACGCCTCCTACTAGCCACACAGGATCGTGAAGCATGGAAAAAGATCTCCGTTGCGTCTTCTCTCATGTCCCCCCTACGTCCTTTGGGACATGGGACTGAGTGAGTGAGTGAGTGAGTGTTGTTTCGTTTTGCTATGTACACTGTTATTATTACCCTTGTTGTTTTGTTTTTGCATGACTTGTCTACATGTGTTTTAAGCTATGGTCCACTGTCATGATTTTTTGTATTGTGGGTTTTATATTTTCAAAGATATGTTTACCTCATCCATGTTTGTTCCTCTAAACACAGATGAACACCGGCTTTTCAACGGTTGTATAGGTAAGTTTTCTTGACTTTATTGATGAGGACAGGATCCCAAAAACAATTTAAAAGCTTAACCTTCAATCCTCAATATAGATCATTCTGACTTGACTTGACTTGACTTGTCTGACACAGAGTAAATGATAAGACAGTAAAACGTGAACTGGGAAAGAGAAAATCTGCAATGGAACCAGTACTTACAGTGCGTGTACCTCACTGTAGAGAAACAGAATACTTACAGTGCGTGTACCTCAAACAGAGAAACAAAGTACTTACAGTGCGTTACCCTCACACAGAGAAACAAGTACTTACAGACGTGTACCTCACTGTAGAGAAACAGAATACTTACAGTGCGTGTACCCTACAGCAGAGAAACAGAGTACTTACAGTGCGTGTACCCTTACAGCAGAGAAACAGAACACTTACAGTGCGTGTACCGTCACATCAAAGAAACAATGTACTTACAGTGCGTGTACCGTCACATCAGAGAAACAATGTACTTAAGAGCGTGTACTCTCACAAAAGAGAAAACAGAGTTGGTCACAGCAGAGAAACAGTGATGGGAGAGCGTGGCCAGCCTGCCCTTTTAAAGAAAATGCCATCTGCTGGCAAGAGCCTTGGTCCTTGATAATCATGACAATCACACAAGGTGCAAAAACAATTTAAACTTTATAAGATTGAAAACTTCAGTTATTGTGAAATTTCGTGGACTGATGTGTGATATCCCATTGCACGTCGGTGTGAAACCAGTTGATGACCAAGACAATTACACAAGGTGCAAATTCCGTGTAAACTTTATGATTAAAAATGTCACCTGTCGTAAAATTTCCGGGACTTTTGTGTGAAACTGCAGTACATGTTTGGGTGAATCATATGATAATCAAGACAATCACACAAGGTGTGAAAACAGAATAAACTTTTTATGATTAAAACAATTGTTGTGGGGTTTCTTGGTCTGATGTGTGATAGGCAGTGCAAGTTGGGGATGTTAGTGGTATGCTAATAAGGACTCACTCACTCACTCAGTCCCATGTCCCAAAGGACGTATGGGGGATATGAGAGAAGACGCAACGGAGATCTTTTTCCATGCTTCACGATCCTGTGTGGCTAGTAGGAGGCGTTGCAGGGGTTGGGCAGGACTAATCATATGCTAAAAAAGACAATTGCATAGGGTGTGAAACTAGTATAAACTTTATCATGATTACACACATCTGTTGTGAAGTTTCTTTGACTGATGTGTGATGCCCCTGTGAATGTTGGGGTAAAATAAGATGATGATGGTGATAACAATTATACGAGGTGCAAAATCAATATAAACTTTATTGTGATTACACACATGGTTGTTGTGAAGATTCTTTGACTGATGTGTGATGCCCCTGTGCAGGTTAGGGTGAAATCCAGATGATGATCGGTGCACACACCAGATGATTAATCAACAACCCTTTTTTTTTCATCTCTGCATGCATATTTTTGCACCTAATAGTGTGGCTTTTTTGACAGTTTTACCAGGGAAATCTCTTGTTGGCATGGGCTCTTTTACGTGCACTAAATGCGTGCACAGGATCTACAAAAAACTAGCACCCACCTCGTACTCACATATCTGGGGATTGGAAAAATTCTGTCACAAACAGGAATCGAACCCAGACTTTTGAGTTTCTAGGCAGGTGCATGACCTCTAGACCACCACTTGTCACGGCTCAAGACAAGGTGACCGGAGCATTTTGAAGTCAAACAGTATTTGACCGTAGGACTGGACACCTAGCTTATGTTGATGATTAACAACATGTTGACTTTGAAGCCAAACAGTATTTGACCGTAGAATGGACACCTGGCTTATGGTAATGATTAACAACATGTTGACTTTGAAGCCAAACAGTATTGCTGTAGAATGACACCTGGCTTAGGAATGATAACAACATTGACTTGAGCTAAACGTTTGACGTAGGAATGAAACCTGCTTAGGTATGATAACAACATGTTGGGGTTTGTTTTGCTGCCTAGTCATCTGTGACGTCCCCATCCTGTTGCCCTAATCCCGCTCATCCCAATCTCCCCGCCACAGCCATACCCAGATTCGTTGTGTCTCATCCCCGGGGTTGGGAGTCCACAGGGAGCCCATCAATGTTAGGCCACCATGGGGCCACCAGCCAGAGGGGCCTGCACGTCTGCTGAGTCACTTTGGAGGTGTTCAGTGGTGCCTACTCTGAGCTAACATACGCAAAACACCATGTACTAAGGCCCTTACTAACGACAGTATTAGCTCAGTCGCGGAGCCAGACTGAGTGAGTCACCCACCTGAGACCAGAGCAACCGGGCCACCGATTTAGAGGAACATGGAACAGGTTTGAACTTGTATGCAAGACGTTTGCGTGCAGTCAAACCTGGGACTTTAGTTTCCAGTCTCACCAAAAACGATTGACCAGGCAAGCAAGCAAGTTAGTAAGCAAGCAAAATAGCAAGGCAAGGCAAGGCAAGGCAAAATTCTTTTATTCCAGGATAATAGATAAGCACTCGTGTGCTTTTTTACATCCACTCCCCGCCCTTTTCAGGGATAACATCAAGATAAAAAAAAAGCCTCAACTACACAACAACAATTATAATGATCCAAATACCAAGAGCAGGAAACCATACCAACTATCAAACAACAGGTAAGAAATAAGACAGAGATACAATTTTAAGGTAATGTTATGAAACGGCACTCATTCAGAACGAAAATAAGATGTAAGAATCAATGATGATTTTGATTTGAATTAAAAAAAAACGAAAAAAAAAAAAAAAAAAAAAAAAAAAAAAAAAAAAAAAAGGTGCAATAATTAAAGAGCAAAAATGAAAATATGATAAGGTTAAATGACTGAAAACATCAATCCACCATCTATCATCAAAATAAATCCCATAAAACATCAGATTTTGATAAAAGGGGAGAAAGTACAACAACAGGTAAGAAATAAGACAGAGATACAATGTTAAGGCAATGTTATAAAAAGGCACTCATTCAGAAACAAAAATATGAAGTTAGAATCAATGATGATTTTGATTTGAATTCAAAAAAAAGAAAGAAAAAAGAAAAAAAGGCGCAATACTTACAGAGCAAACATAAGAATATGATCAGGTTAAATGACTGAAAACATCAACCCACCACCATCTATCATCAAAATAAGTCCCACAAAACATAAGTTTTTGATAAAAGGGGAGAAAGGACAACAACAACAAAAACCCAACTCACACACACACATACACACACACACACACATACACACACACACCACACACACACACACACACACACACACAACACACACACACACCACACACACACAACACACACACACACACACACACACACACACACACACACACACACACACACACATACACACAAACATATAATAATAATAATAATAATAATAATAATAATAATAATAATAATAATAATAATAATAATAATAATAATAATTAATAAAAATAATACATGGAATTTGTATAGCGCTATATCTTGTAAAAACAAATCAAAGCGCTTGCATTCGACCAACCTAACACACAATCAACAGCAATTTACAGTTTTAACAAATTCGAATTACACACACACGCACTCACGCACGCACACAGCACGCGCGAGCGCACACACACCTACAAACGTTATGCACTTTGGCAGGTGGATGTTGAAGGCAGGGACAGGTAAGAGATGAAAGCGGAAGGAGAAAACTTAGGTTTGGAATAAGTGTGTCTTGAGGTTGGATTTAAAAGTGTCATAAGTAGAGGATTGTACATAAGCTTGAAAAAATAGTTTCCTTGAGTGAAAGTCAAGAAAGTGTTTAATTTTAGTCAACGGGTATACTCTTTGGGATAAATACTTGCATAGGGGAGAGATGTGGTAGAACCAGCTGAGATTTTTGTCGATTGTCACTGCTAGGACTTTTGGTGAGAGATTTGTTCAATTGCCTCCTTATTGATCTGGATGGGAAACAGTTTTGTGAGATAAATTTTGTCGCTTTTGTCTGGTGGTGTAAGCATGCATGTTTTTTTTGGTATTGTCCTGTGGTTTAGTTCTCTCCATTTGACAAGATCATCAGTGCTTGTTTGTAATATGGTTGCAAGAGAGCCAGTGTCGTTATGACTCGTATGTATGTTGTGTCATCAGCAAATAGTTCACATTTGGATTTGATGTGTAGAGGAAGGTCATTTATATATAATGAAAAGATAATTGGCCCTAGTATGGATCCTTGTGGTACTCCACAATACATGGGCTTCAGTTTGGATGTGCATGTAGCTATTGAGACACATTGTTGCCTGTTTGTGAGATAGGAATTAAGCAGTCCTAGGGTATCTGTAGAGATGTTATATAGATTTAGCTTTTAAAGAAGAGGTTTGTGGTCAATCGTATCAAATGCCTTTTTGAAATCTACAAATAATACTCCACAAAATTTATTGTCATTAATGTTTGATAGCCAATTGTCTACAAAACTAGTCAGTGTGGTGTGACATAAATGATTTTGTCTAAATCCAGACTGATTAGGGTGAAGTAGGTTGTTGATATCTATATGACGCCTAGGTGTTTATTTATATGTTTTTCCAGGGGCTTTGAGAGCATATTATAATAGTGATTGGCCTAGAAATTGACGGGTCAGAAGTGTGCCTTGCAAGAGAGCAAGCAAGATACCAAGCAAGTGGGCAACATAACAAGCAGGCAAGCAAGTAAACAAAGTAAATCATCAATTTCTCCATCCAAATATCCATCCATCCACACACCCATGCATTCATCCATCTATCCATCCATCATAAAAAAACAAAGATTTATTTATTGTTGAGTCCACCACTGTATTTATTGAAATTATTTTCTTGAGCCTTTTCTGATAGATCAAATAGAAAATACTACTTTCGTCATATATCTATAAAACAAAACTTATTGTCACGCCATAAAAAAAGGAGAGAGAGAGAGAGAGAGAGAGAGAGAGAGAGAGAGAGAGAGAGAGAGAGAGAGAGAGAGAGAGAGAGAGAGGAGAGAGAGAGAGAGAGAGAGAGAGAGAGAGAGAGAGGACTGAGTGACTGAGTGACTGAGTGACTGAGAGAGAGAGAAAAAGAAAATTCAATTCTTTCTGTATTTTTTTTTCTTTTATTCTTTTATATCGAGGATTATGGAATAAGCACTCATGTGCTTTTTTACATCCAGGGTGTGTGTGTATGCAGTTTTGTAAGTATTGTTATTTGTTCCCGCCGGCACACAATAGCCTACTCTTACCAAAAACGGAACAGGATTTAACCTGCGTGCAAGTTGTTCTGCGCGTGTTTGCACACGGGGCCTCAGTTTCTAGTCTCATCCACCCCCTCCCACATACACACACTGTTAACAGAGGTTTTGGAGGGATGTGCTGTGATGTGGCTTTTCACTTCATTCAATTTTGACTGTGATCAAAGACATCAGCTGTTGTCAAATTTTGTGGGTTGGTGTGAGATGCCCCAGTGCAATTTTGGGTGAATCAGATGATAACCAAGACAATCACACAAGGTGCAAAAATAATATAAACTTTATAATGATTAATGATTAAAACCATCAGGTGTTGTGAAATTTCTTCTGCTGATGTGTGATACCCTATAGCAAGTTGGGGTGAAATCCTTTGATATTCAATACAACTATATGAGGTGAGCCGCCGCTGTGGCCTAGTGGTTAGGGCGTTGTACTCGTAATCTAAAGGTTGCGGTTCGATCCCAGCTATTCTGCAATGGCGTTGTGCCCTTGGAAAAGGCACTTTACGGCTATTTTCTCACCTCACCCAGGTGTAAAAGGGGTACCAACCTTGTGTTGGGGTTAACCCTGCGATAGACTGGCGTCCTATCCAGGGGGGAGTCTATGACTCTCAGTCGCTTAACGCCACAGAAACCGGGATAAGCACCGGCCTGATGAGCCTTATGGCTCGGGACAGACTTTAACTTTTTAATATGAGGTGAGAAAACAGTATAAACAAATTTTATTTTATTTTATTTCATACCACTTTATGTCACAGCAGATTTCTCTGTGGGAAATTCGGGCTGCTCTCCCCGGTGAGAGCGAGTCGCCACAAGTGCAGCGCCTACCCATTTTTTTTTCCCTCAGGGATGGTGTCTAAACAGGACGCCTGTGTGCAAGCTGTTTTTTTTTGTCTTTATTGATTTTGTGATCCTTTCCTACCGGCACACGATGGCCTTCTCTTCCGAAAGGCGGAACGGGGTTTTAACGTGTGTGCAAGATGTTCTGCGTGCGTTCGCACACGGGGCCTTGGTTTGTAGTCTTATCCGAATGACTTTGACATTCAGTTCGATTTTTTCGTCAAACTGGAAAGAAAGGGAGAGGCTGGATATGAACCCAGAAACTCACGGTTTGCATATTGGCAGGCGAACGTCTTAACCATGCTGCCAACCTTCCTTCCTTAATAACCTTAATAATCATTAAAAACATCAGCTGTGAAATATCATGGACTGATGTGTGATTCCCATCACATGACTAGATGAACCAGATGATAATCAAGACAATCACACAATGTGCGAAATCAATATAAATTTTATGATGATTAAAAATATTAGTTGTCGTAGATTTCGTGGACTGATGTGTAAATCGGAAGTGCTTGTTTGGGTGAACCAAATGATAATAAAGACAATTACACAAGGTGCGAAAACAGTATATTTTTTTTAAAGATTATTAACATCAGTTGTGAAATTACATGGACTGATGTGTGAAACTGCGGCGCAAGTTGGACTGAATTGAGATGATAATGAAGAGAATTACACGAGGTGCGAAATCAATATAAACTGTATTGTAATCCCACACGTGTTGTTGTGAAGTTTCTTTGACTGATGTGTGATGCCCCTGTGCATGTTGGGGTGAAATCCAGATGATGATCGGTACACACACCAGGTGATTAATCAACAAACCATTCTTTTTTTTTTCTTGTCTGCATGTGTGTTTGTTTCCCTATCACACAGGCTTTCTTCTACACAGTTTTGCCTGGGAAAACTCTTGTTGCCCTGGGTTCTTTTATTTGCACTAAATGCATGCACTGTTACTGTTCAAATATCGGGACTGAAACCAGTCCTTTGTCACAGCTTAATTTTGAAGTAATGCGCCTTATTCTTTTGGGGGGTGGGGGAGATGCGCACGTGTGTGCATGCACTCGTGTTTGTGTGTGCATTTTCTTGTGTGTGTTCATGTGGCAGCGGCCCTGTACTTTGCTGTAATGCATCATATTTGTGCACATTATCATTATCATTATATGTAGTGTTAGGTTTTATTGCGTACATTGTACGAACTTTCGTTCCGATGAACTTGCTGTATTCAAGTGAGAATGGCGTCTTCAGGGCTCTTGTGTCGCCACAAGTCTGGCGCCACACACATGAAAGATTGAAGTAAAGTGTTCCTGCATAGAGTACAGCACGCTACTGGTGCAATGGACTCTGTTACTGTGCAAAAGTCGGGGGTTAGGACCAGACTCAAACTGGCTTTTGGTCACATCTCTTTCGAAAAAAATAGTCTCTTATTATTTGGAGGGGGTGGGTGGGAGTGTTCACGCGCGCATACGGTTTTTGCGTGCTTGTGTTTGTGTTTGGTGTGCATTTTTTGTGTGTTCATGTGGTGGCAGCACTGCACTTTCTGTGCTACATCATATTCTTGCATATTATCGTTATTATTATGTGTAGTGCTACGTTTTATTCGGTAAATTGTACGAGCTTTTGTTCCGACAAACTTGCTATGTTCAAGCCAGACTTGCCTCTTCAGGGCTGTGGTGTCGCCACAAGTCTGGCGCCACGCATATGAAAGATTGCAGTAAAGTGTTCCTTCATACAGTACAGCACGCTACTGGTGCCATGGGCTCTGTCACTGTCCAAAAGTCAATGTAGAACGGGATTCAGTCTGGCCCATTGTCACATCTTTTTTTTGTTTTCAAAAAAACGAGCCTTATTCTTGGGGGTTGTGTATGCGAGCGTATGCCTGCGCACGCTCGTGTTTGTGTGTGCGTTTTCTTGTGTGTGTGCACATTTTTTTTATCGGCTGCCCTGAACTTTGCTGTGGTGCATCATAATCCTGCATACTATATTTATTATTATTTGTACTGCTACGTTTTATTACCTACATTGTACCAGCTTTCGTTCCGACAAACTTGCTCTACTCAAGCCAGTCTGGCTACTTGGCGCTGTTCTGTTGCCACAAGTCCGGCCCACTCCTATTGAAACTTGCGACAGGTTTGAACTTGTGTGCAAGATGTTTGGCGTGCAGTCACACATGGCACTTCAGTGTTCAGTCTCACCCAAAGGGTTCAGGAAGCAAGAAAGCAAGTAATTAGCAGGCAAGCAAGCAAGCAAGTGAACAAATTAATCAATTTCTCCATCCAAACAACCATCCATCAATGCACCAACGCATTCATCAATGTATTTATCCATCACGAAATAATACAAAGATTTACTTCATTTTTGAGTCCACCAGTGTATTTATTGACAAGTTTTTCTTGAGCCTTCTTTAATAGACGAAATTGCAAATATGACTATAATTATATATTTGATAAACAATCCAACCTTTTTTGCATACCATAACGAAAACACGTATCTAGCATGGGACAATACCTAAAGAACAGTTTGTTGAAACCATCTGACGGAGAATCGCCTGGCAGAGGTAAAACAGGGGTACATCAGCGATTGATAAATACGGGCAGAGTAGAAAAGCATCAACTGCAGTTTGGCTGAAAAAACGATGAAGAGAGAGGTACAGTGCTGTGGTGACTGATTGAAACAGCTGTGGTC
>CM060343.1:38733424-38734838 GCA_030674155.1 Stramonita haemastoma
TGAAAACACGACACCAGTATTATTATATATACACATTTTGGGGATTTTAGTCTTTTTGTTCCTAACCGACACAAACGCCTACTCTTCCCAAAGGCAAAAGGGTTTTAAAACGTCTGCGCAAGATATTCTGTGTGGGTTCGCAACACAGGGCCTGGGTTTATAGCCTAATCGAAAAGACTTCGATATTCATTTTTTTCGCCAAACTGAAGAAAGGGCGAGCGGGAAATCGAACCCAAACCCACGGTTTACTATTGACAGGCGAACTTCTTGACCATCCTGCCACCTTCTTTGTTTGCAACATTGTGATTAAGTCTTAGCATACTTTCTTACATCTATATGGCCTATTGGGCAGAACATTTCGCGCGCAATTTGACGACCGAGTTCGATTCCCGTTAGAAGGGATTTTTTTCCTTGTAGTTAACATCGGGGCTGACTCCACTCCCCCTGTAAAGTCTTTCGGATGAAAACTGTAAAACCGAGGCCCGTGTTTGAACGCAAAGCAGAAGAGCTTGCGCACAACGTTAAATCCCGTTCCGCTTTTCGTAATGTAGGGCCATTGTGTGCCGGGGGGAGCAGATGACAATATTTTAAAAACTGCAAAACACACGGGGACTGGGTGAAAAAAAGAACATTGATGCTATATTCCATTATCTTCGATTAAAAGAATAAAGCAAAAAAAAAAATAGAATATAACGACAAGACATTTTATATGGGGAATACGAAAGGTGTAAATAAACCCTTTAAAAACCAAATACAAACTAACTTATGACGATGATTGTGTAAACTGTCTGTATTGAGTGTGTGCTGGTTCTTTTCTGTCGGTAAACAGCAGAGTGAAACGGCGCAGTCCTTGTCTTTTACCTGACCGTTTATTTAGGATGGCTTTCTTCACAAGGTAAGTTCAAAGGTAAGTGGCGCCACACGTGGGGGGGGGGAGGGGGTTCTGTGAGACGTAACTCCCCCTTCCCTACACCCTTCTTGTCTGTCCTGTCTGTCTGTCCTGTCCCTTCTCTTTCTCGCTCTGTCTCCTCGTCTCTCTCTGTCCCCTCTCTGCTCTTCTCCTCTGTCTCTGTCCTCTGTCTCTCTCTGTCTCTCTCCCATTCTTTTCTCTTCTCCTTCTCTCTCTCTCTCTCCTCCTTCTCCTCATCCCCTCTCTCCCCCTCCCATCTTCTCCTCTCTCTCTCTCCTCCCTCTCTCTCTCTCTCCTCTCTCTGCTCTCTTTCTTTCTCTCTCCCCTCTCTCTCTTCTCTCTCTCCTCTCCCTCTCTCTCCTCCCTCTCTTTTCCTCTCTCTCCTCTCCTCCTTCCTCTCCTCTCATCCTCTCTCCCCTCTCTCTCCTCTCCTCCCTCTTCCCCCAAAAAGGGACCGGGGGAAAAGGGTTTTTTTTTTTACGGGGGGGGCCGGGGGGCTCCCCC
>CM060344.1:7500-12500 GCA_030674155.1 Stramonita haemastoma
GCCTTCAGATCTTTCATCTTCCAGATAATGCAGCACACCTTGGTCGCCATGTTCAGATCTAACCGCTGGTCCTTTAGATAGTTTCCGTTTTTGTTTGTCTTTTCCCTACTGCTGTTCAAGTCTATCTCTGTTTTCACTCCATTCCCTGATCCTCTTCCTATCCACAGAAAATTCACTGCACACTTCGAAACATTCCCACCTGGTTCGTTATCCAGATACTGGAGGGCTTCCAATTTGAAAGATACAGTGTAAGACTGTCGCTTCGGCATTTTTGCAAAAATGGCACAGAGAGATTCAAGAACCAACTTCCGGCCATCAGGAAGCTCGTCAAAGTACCGGTATGTCACTGACAGACAAAAGAGGTCAGTGGAAAAAGCATGACGTAATTTTAATTCACTTTGTTTGGGGATGGGTGGGAGTGAGGAGAAGGGACAAAGAATAAGAAAAAAGGAAACACGAAAAGGTAAAGAAGGGGAAAAAGATGACTCAGAACAGTCTGCACAAATTCTAGTGAAAATGAGCATAGTCTCTTTGAAAAAAGCAGGGTGGGCGTTTGCTAGGTAGTTTAACCCTGTGCACAACTTTTGGCTCAAAGTGGGGGGTGGGCGTTTGCTAGATGGTGGGCTTATGCTAGGGATTTTACGATATATATATATATATAATATATATATATATAATATAAATATATATATATATATATATATATTATATATATATATATATATATATAATTACCAAAAAAGTCAATGATACCCAGACACCTAAACACATTGACAGACACTGACAGACATACCGACATACATAAAAAGAATATCAGCAAAAAAACATTTTCCCCTGCAACTTTATTGACTGTAACATTTTCACACCACATAAAATCTTCCCCCAATGACCTAGATAATAAAAAAAAACCCAGGGATCCAAACAAAAGTATCCATGAAAATAGGCCAAGAAGACAAATCCCCCCCCCCCTCATCCACCTCCCCTCTACAATGCACAGTGGTCAGCCAATACAGCACTACCATCACCCTAGGCCCTCTAGAAACCAAAATCCCTGTGTGAGCCACTCAAAACGTTGACAGTTTCCGAGATTCTTCCGGAGACTCCTTGGCATCTCCTACAGAGGCCACATAAGCAACGAAGAAGTGCATATCATAATCCATCAAACCATTGGTCCCTACGAAAATCTTCTAATCAATAATAAAGAAGCATAAACTTAAATGGTACGGGCATGTCACAACGATCGAAAGGACTAGCAAAAAACATATTGCAAGGCACTGTCCAAGGAGGAAGAAAAAGAGGCAGACCAAGGAAGAGATGGGAGGACAACATCAGCAAATGGACAGGCCTAGAACTCAGCCAAATTTTGAGAAAGGCAGATCAGAGAGAGAGGAATAGAGGGGACTGGTTGTCAAGTCTTCAGGGGTACCCCCATGGTCGTCAGACTAAGGGATAGATAGAGATAGAGAGAGAGTAGGTTTGATTTTTTTTCCCAGCAAACGCTGTACCCTCCTCAGCCTTTGTTGTCTGCTAGCTTTCTGAATACAATATGCATGTGTGGGGTCAAGGCTGTAGGAACACAAGCAATCCTCATTTCGTGATCATTTCCAACTTTCCTATCTACACTTGTATTGCTATATGTCCTTAATACCCAAAACAAGCACACGGTACATTTTACTATATACATAAAAAAATTGGTGAAAATCAGCAAAAGAAATTTTCGGAGGTGCACTCTGTAAAAGATACTACTTGACCCCGGAAGCTAACAGTGGAGTGTAGCCTGTAGACACGAAACTGCTGGCCTCAACCACTTGAAAGTTTCCGGTTTGGGTCAAGTTTTGTCTCCTTGTTCCCTCCCGTCTGATAAAATGACCTCTTGGAGTTAAGCCCCTTGTGAGGAGTTCTTGCGTAATTGAGTCGAGAACAATACGTGCCGTATATATAGTATGGGGGCTGTGCAAGATAGTTTATCATGCAGCTAGTTGGAAGTTTTTTCATTTTCCCAGGGAAAACTGTGTTGTTGTTTTTTCTCACAATGATATTGATTGGAAGTGTTTTTAGATTTGTTCATCCTGATGACTACGTATTTAAGAACAATTCTCTTTTAATGTCACTCTTCTTTTTGTTGCTGTCTTTTTTATTGCTGCCTCATCTTTGGTTCCTATTCCTGCTGTTCCCACGCTGCTCATTTCAATCTCCCCGCCACAGCCATACCCAGATTCGTTATGTCTCATCCTTAGGGTCGGAAGTGCACAGGGAGATCATCAATATTTTGGTCATCACCAGAGGGCCCGTATTGCTGCTGGCTCAATTTTGGTGGTGTTCAGTGGTGCCTGTTCTGAGCTAACATACGCAGGACAAACCCCCTACTAATCGCCCTACTAACGACAGTATTAGCTCAGTCGCGGAGCCAGACTGAGTGAGTCACCCACCCGAGGTGGCAACCACCACAACGTCCCTCCAACGACCGTCCCCCTTCGAACCTCCAACCCCAAAGGCCTTGACACAAACTCACCACAGGCATAGACGGGTATGGGGAAACCGAACCTGAGGCAACCATGAGACCAGAGCAACTGTGACCACCGAATCAGAGGCTTTTTTATATTGTATGATGATCACTGATAATGAGGATAATGTAATGATACTGCTGTGGAAGTGCATCTGCTTCAAGACTACTTGACAGAGCTGTACTCTACGCTTTCTGTCATAATAACTATATATCCCAGGGTCAAGTGGGCCCCCCGAGAGATACAGACACCTGCAGTGTAGGGCAGGTAATTTGAGCAACACTTTCAAACAAAGCATCCACAAAGCGGATGAAACTCGACTGTGTGGTCCCACCCCTTCCCAATTAAATGAGCCCACAGCACACTCATTCTGGGTACGAGCCGGCCAGATAATCGCTATGACTCTTACAAGGTTTTGAACCTGCGACCTTCCCGTCCTTAACCCAAGGCGCTAACCACTTTCGCCATGGCGACTGGTGTCATTTCCACTTGTGTTCATGGTCCTTGTGTTTATTTTACCGAAATGTGAGTTACCTGTTGATGCATTAATAAACCACATTGCTTTTATTATCAACACCCTCTAACGATTGTTGTTTACCAATTTTATCTCAAAAGTCAGACACTGTCTCATGATTTGGGTTAGTTGTATACAATAAAATGTACCACTTTCATGTAGATCTACCTCTAATAGGGTTTAACGTTTGTTTTTTTTTTTTTTTGCCTTACCTTGCCGTTGCTACGCCCGTATACTCTAGATAACGCCACTCTTTAAATATGTTTTTTTTAGAAAAAGGAAAAAGAGAAGAGCCACAAAGCTGGACAGAAAAGCATAGCCCAATGCGCAATGTAAATGACTCGGTTGCGTGTTAGTGCGTACACGTTAAATCCGTTCCGCTTTTCGTAAGAGTAGGCCATTGTGTGCCGGTGGGAACAGATGACAATTACTTACACAACTGCATACACAGGGGACTGGATTTTTTTTAAAAAGCACATGCGTGCCTATCCCATTATCCTCGGCTATAAACGAATAAAATAAAAATAAAAATGAAAACAAACATAAACATTTACATACTACTCCAAAGCGCCGAACGTTGACAAAAAATCATGGCGTTGATACCTTGCAGATAAATGTTATGGGTTTTTTTTCAGGAGGGGGGGGGGGGTTGCATCCGTGTACACACGAACGAGGCAAGGCACTGACAGGTCTGCACATTTGCTGACCTGGGAGAGGGTGCGGGGTTCGAGTGATGCGCTCGTGATCTGCTAACCCGGATTCCAATCCCGTTCAAGAGGATTTTCCCTCTGGAGTTAACATCAGTGCTGACCCCAAACTCGCCCCAAAAGTTCTTTGGATGGGACTATAAACCGAGGGCCCTGTGTGCGAATGCATGTAGAAAATCTTGCACGCGCACACGTTAAATCCCGTTCCGCTTTTCGGAAGAGTAGGCCATTGTGTGCTGGCTGGAACGGATAACCAAAATTACTAAATTGCATACACACGGGGACAGGATGTAAAAAAAAAAAAAAGGGCGCATGAGTGCTGATTCCATTATCTTAAAAAAAAAAAAGAATTTAAAAAAAAATGCTTGGGAGATCATGCAAATTCTGTATTCTGAATCCACCAATGGCTGCTTGAGAACTATTGACACCAGTTGTGACCTCATAACCCCTGACCCTACATATCCTCGCCTCTTGGTTCAGGATTGCAGTGTGCATCTTTGGACAGACACCTGCCAAAAATCATGACACAGGGAACGTAACAAGATAAAGGTAAAAGGTAAAGGGTTTGTCACATAACCTGTGTGGTCGTAGGGGAGCGAGGCGTCAGAGACCTCAGCTTCTCTAGGGACCAGCATTTTTGAGGGCGGCGCCCTTCTCCTCTCCCTCGCTGCTTTACCTTCCCTGACCCTAAAGAGGACAGGTACCCATTTACGCTGGGTGAACTGGGTGAACTGTACTGAAGCCAAGGCGCACAAAACGGTCACCCATCCAACTGGTAACCACGCTCGACGCTGCTTAACATTAGCTGGGGAAAAGCGAGCGCTCTGACCACTAAGCTATCCCGTCCCCAAAGGGAACATACAAAAATATGATAATAGCGATGTTGGGGCTGGTTTGGTTTCCCCAGGAGTGCGACAGATAATGAAACAGTACTAGAAAAAAACAACAACCAAACCACACACAATCCCCCAACAACCTTATTTTATCATTTTTTTAATTATTATGATACAGCTGTGGGGACCATTGCGTTGTAGTGACTGTGATGAGGATGTGTGAGTGACTAGCCAAATAAAAAAGGAAAAAAAAAAAGATTATTTGCAGTTGTTGTTCCCTCTCTCTCTCTCTCTCTCTCTCTCTCCCCTCTCTCTCTCTCTCTCTCTCTTCTCTCTTCCTCTCTCTCTCTCCTCTTTTCCTCTCTCTCTCTCTCTCTCTCTCCTTTTCATTTTCTTATTTTGTTCATGCAATTTTTTTTTGTCTTTTTAACTGTCTATTTAT
>CM060344.1:17500-22500 GCA_030674155.1 Stramonita haemastoma
GACAGAATGAACGAACCGGCGAACGAATGATTAATTGAACAAAATAAATGAACAAACATTGCAACAAACAAACAGATAAACGCAGGAATGAAGGAATAAACGTAGCGAACACATAAATACATGGATGAAAAAAAACAAAAACGTACGGAGTGTCTGGCCACAAAAAATATGTGCTAAGAATGCACAAACGGATAGACAGACAGACTGACAGACAGACACACACATACACACAGGCATACTGACAGACAGACAGACAGACAGACAAGACAGACATACACACACACACACACACACACACACACACACACACACACACACACACACACACACACACACACACACACATTCACACACACACGCACGCACGCACACACACACACACACACACACACACACACACACACACACACACACACGCACACACACACACACACACACTTTCTCTCTCTCTCTCTCTCTCTCTCTCTCTCTCTCTCTCTCTCTCTCTCTCTCTCTCTCTCTCTCTCTCTCTCTCGAAGCAAACAAAATAACACGGTGAAAACGGACAGAGGAATACATACAACAGCGGTGCATTTCAACAAAACAGCCTATCAATGACAAAAGTCTAGAATTTCAACCCAGACTCGCGGAACTGTTTTCCCGTAGTAGGCCTAGTAGGCTAGTGGTGCCGACCAGACAGGCCACACGGCGCCAAGTGTCTGGCGCCACATCTCGTCTGTCAGGGGAAAGAAAACAGACTGCTGCACAGCATCGGTCCAGCAGTGGTCAGTGCCGACGTGTGTCATAACACAACTGACCAGGCTGTCCAGCCCCTCTCCAGCTCTGTGTTTATGGCTGTAGTGGTTTTGTGATGATGATGATATCTATCTATGTGACTCGAGACAGACAGAATGACTGACAGGTAGAGAGGGAAGGGAGGGGGGGAAAGAAGGAGGGAGGGGAGAGGGAGGTAGGGTGGGGGAGAAGGGAGAGAGAGAGAGGGATCAAAATACAAATCCGTATCCAAGGGGGGAGAGAGAGGGGGGGATGAGAGAGAGAGAGAGAGAGAGAGAGAGAGAGAGAGAGAGAGAGAGAGAGAGAGAGAGAGAGAGAGAGAGAGAGGAGAGAGAGAGAGAGAGAGAGAGGAGAGAGAGAGAGAGAGAGAGAGAAAACAAGGCAAGGCAAGGCAAGGCAAGGCAAGGCAAAGTCTTTTATTCGAGGATAATAGATAAGCACTCATGTGCTTTTTTACAACCAGTCCCCGCCCTTTTCAGGAATACATCAAATTGAGAAGATACTAAACAATAAAACTTTACGCAGTACCAAACAACACACAAGAATAAGGACACTATATATGGTAAGGTAATAAAAAATGCACTCTTTCAGAAGACAAAAATCAGAAGTCACAACAAAGATTTTGATTATGGAAGAAAAGAAAAGCGTTAATAGATAAAGAGCAAACAAGCGAACAAAATGAAATAAACAACTGAAAACATCAATCCACCACCATCTGTCAAAAGTTATTCATGTGATATAAATCATACATTTGGATAAAAGGGGGGAAAAAATAACTAATATCCTTATTGGAGGGGAGGAAGGAGACATACTACCAATAAAAAAAATATATGAAATTAAATAAAATAAAAAAAACCCACATAAAACACAGAGAGAGAGAGAGAGAGAGAGAGAGAGAGAGAGAGAGAGAGAGAGAGAGGGGAGAGAGAGAGAGAGAGAGAGAGAGAGAGAGAGAGAGAGAGAGAGAGAGAGAGAGAGAGAGAGAATGAATGAATGAATGAATGAATGAATGAATGAATGAATGAATGAATGAATGAATGAATGAATAATCTTTATTTTTCAAGGGTAACAGAGTAAGTATTACATACTTTTTTTCATCCGGCCCTTGCCCTGATCAGGGAATAAAGCTAAGAAACTCCCTCCCTACCCCTACATACCAGCATCACCACCAGCAGCAGTTCAACCAATATTTTAAAAGAAGAAAACATAATACATTCAACCAAAGGCATCATCCTAACTGGATAAACTGATAATAACTAATAAGAGAGAGAGAGAGAGAGAGAGAGAGAGAGAGAGAGAGAGAGAGAGAGAGAGAGAGAGAGAGAGAGAGAGAGAGAGAGAGAGAGAGAGAGAGAGAAGAGAGAGGCACTCGAACATCTGGACTGGCCAAGTCTGTTCTACAGGGAACAGTAAGGGGAGGGAGACGAAGAGGCAGACAGAGAAAACGATGGGAAGACATCATCAGAGAGTGGACAGGCCTTGAATGGAGCGACTTACTATTGAAAGCGGAAAACTGCGATGCGTGGAGGAAGCTGGTTGCAAAACCTTCAGGAGCGCCCCAACCGTCTACAAGACTACGGGATAGGTGAGGTGATACCATAGTGTAATCAACTGATGCCACCCGGGTACAGTTGAGTAGTTTGAGAAATTCAAGAAAGCGGCCAAAATAGCGTTCTAAATATGCAAAATATGGTATAAAAACATGACATTAAACCATTTAACACGACTTTTGTGACAAAAAAATCTCAGAAAATGTTATGTAGAATACATATCTTAAGGACGCCACCACAAAATTGTTGATAATCTTGGAATTTGAATCTGGTCACGAAATAGCGGCCTATATTTGTAAAAAGGGATATAAAAACACCAAGCTTGCAAGAAAAGCAATGAAGGCAGTTTTGTAACTAAATACCCCGAAAATGCTGAGTAGATAAAATGGCCAATGGTTGCCACTCTGGCACTATTGAGTATTTTGAGGAATTCGACACAGCGGCCACAATGGCAGTTCAGATCTGTAATAAGTGATATAAAAACACAATATAAACCGTCCAATGCAATTTTGGTGACAAAGTACCCGACAATGTTATGTAGATAACAAATCTAACTGATACCACCCCGATATTGTTGATTATCTTGAAAATTTTAACATGACGACAAACATGGCGTCCTGAATTAGTAAAAAAGAAAAAAAAAGTAGTATAGAAGCACTAAACAAGACAAAGAACGCAATTTCTATGACAATACACTCGGAAAATAGAATGTAAACAACAGGACTGAATCCAACTAACACCACATCCCGGCACTCCTGAACAACAATTGAATAGAAAAATTCAATATGGCGGCCAAAATGGCGGCCTGAGTTTGTCAAAAGCAAAATAAAAACACTATGAAAGACATTAAACGCAGTGGGGGGTTTGGAAATTAGTTTCAGTTTTTGTTGTTGTTGGTGTTTTTCTTCTTTTTTTTTTTTTTTTTTTTTTTTGGGGGGGGGGGGGGGACATAATACCAAAAACAGATACCACCCCAACATTGTTGGTAATCTTGAAAAAATTTAATGTAACATGGCGACAAAAATGGCGGCCTGAATGAGTAACAAAAAAGTGGTATAAAAACACAATACTGAGGGAAAAGTTACTGAGGAAAAAGTAATTTTTTTCTACTTCTTTTTCCTCAATAAAAACACTATACAAGAAAAAGAACGCGATTTCTTTGACAACACACTCACAGAATAGGATGTAAACAACACGACTGAATCCAACAAATACCACTCTCGCACTGTTGAACAACATTTTAATAGAGAAATTCAATATGGCGGCCAAAATGGCGGCCTGAGTTTGTCAAAAGCGAAATAAAAACACTATGAAAGACATTAAACGCAGTGGGGGTTTTGGAAATTAGTTTCAGTTTTTGTTGTTGATTTTTTGGTTGTTGTTGGGTTTTCTTGTTTGTTTTTGTTTCTGTTTTTTTTTTTTTTTTTAGGGGGGTGACATAATATCAAGAAAAAAAAAACGTAGAAAGTATACTTAGGCTAGCTAGATACCACTGTGGAACCACTAGGCAATAAATACAAAAATCCACTCCATCTCTGAAACAACACAAGAGCATAGTGGACCATTCCTGACACTCCCTCCCCTTCCCTCCCCCTCCCCTCTCCATCTCCAAAAAAAAAAATCGCCAGTAATCCTCTCCTCCACCTCTCTACTATACTATTCTTCCCCATCCTTACCCCTGTTGAGAGAGCGCCATCTTGACTTCAGCCAGTTTACAGTCCGATAACTCCTCCACTTCCTTATCGGGATCTACTTTCTTATCGCGGAAGATGATGAAAAGTCCACTTTGGCAGAGGAGTGGTCAGGCGCCAGACAGATATTACTGCGCGATGGCATTCCTGGAATGGTTTGGGTTTCACCTTTAGTAGTGTAGTTGTACTGTACTAGACTAGATCTAGGAGTCAGGAAATTGAAATGGTCTGACCATATAATAATATAATAATAATAATAATAATAATAATAATAATAATAATAATAATAATAATAATAATAATAATAATAATAATAGCAAATTCATCATGGTGGGATTTGGAAGTTTTGGTAGGATTATGTGTGTGTGTGTGTGCGTGCGTGCGTGCGTGCGTGCTTGCGTGGTGTGTGCGTGCGTGCGTGCGTGCGTGTGTGTGTGTGTGTGTGTGTGTGTGTGTGTGTGTAATACGAGTGATTCTGTTGTCGTTCTTGCTGTTCTTCACAACGGTATGAAAGGAAACAGAACATTATCAATTAAAATAAAAAGCCAAGTGCATACCCACTACAAGAAGAAGAAGAATTGCCAAGAAGAATGAAAGAGATTGCAAAGAGAGATAGAAAGAAGAAGAAGAAGAAGAAGAAGAAGAAGAGAGAGAAGAAGAAGAAGAATGCGAAGAAGAAGAATTGCGAAGAATTGCAAGAAGAAGAAGAAGAAGAGAAAAAGGGAAGAAGAAGAAGAAGAAGAAGAAATGCAAGAAGAAGAAGAAGAATTGCGAAGAGAAGAGAGAAGGAAAGAAGAAATGAGAAGAAGAAGAAGAAGAAGAAGAAGAAGAAGAAGAAGAGAAGAAGAAGAAGAAGAAGGAAGAAGAAGAAGAAGAGAAGAAGAAGAAGGAAGAAGAAGAAGAGAAAGAAGAAGAAGAAGAAGAAGAAAAGAAGAAGAAGAAGCAGAAGAAAGAAGAAAGAAGAAGAAGAAAGAAGAAGAAGAAA
>CM060344.1:30000-32837 GCA_030674155.1 Stramonita haemastoma
ATTGGAACTGAAGTCAAAATGTTGACAAAATGTATGAGGACTTCTAAATGCTGAAGTAGTGCAATATAATAATTTTTTTTGATTAAAGAATTTGGGTTTTTTTTTACATGGGGGGGGGGGGGGGGAGGTAAAGAATTCGTCGTAAATTACGACAAAATTTTGTGGGCTGGGGGTCAAAACTGTGTCAAAAGCCGTCCATTCGCTGATTTGTCCTCCCCCCCCTTTTGGTCGCCTTTTTTTCTTCCCCTTGGCATCCTTTTGCAGTTTTTTTTTTTTTAAAAGCCTTTGGATCTTGTGACTTTTTTCAGACTTTTAAATTTTTCCCTTTTCTTTAAATTGAAAAGTTTTTTTTGGGGACCGGGTTTTTTTGCTGATTTTTTTTATGCACTTTTTGTTGCTTATGGGTTTTCTTCTTTTTTAAAAAAAATCTTTTTATCGAGGTAATAGAATAAGCAATTATATTTTTTTTTTTCACTCACTCCCCGTTGTTTGAAGTTTTAAATATTGTCACTTTCCCCCCCGGGACACAAAGGGCTATCTTACGAAAAGCAGAACAGGATTTTTACGTGTGCGAAGATGTTCTGCGTGCGTTTACCAGGGGGCCCCCCTGGGTTTTACAGTCCACCCCAAAGACTATTTGGGGGAAATGAAGTCAGCACGACGTTAACCCCCATAGAAAATCCCTCCTCCCCTGGTCTCTGTAGGGATGCCAGGATTTCCCGGGAAGCATTCATCTGTAAGGCCCCACACCCCGTATCTTCCCCAAATCAGCAGTCAGGGCTTTTTGTTTGTTTTAGTCGGCCTTTTTCCTTTCCGATTTCTCTGATATCGGGGCTGTAGTCGAAGCCAAAATCAGAGGTCCCCCTTTGGGGTTTTTTCCCCCCCATTTCGCACCTCGGCCACCCCAAAAATTTTTTAAAATTTTAGAAGCAATCTGAGAGAAAACCACTCTTAACAGTCGGGGCCCCCTGCCTACCCCCCTAAAGTTCCACAAAAAAAAAAAGTGCCGAAAAACTGCCATGGGTGGACCATTAATTAAACGGGGTTAGTTGCCTAGCCCCCCCCTTTAATTACCCCTGACACCCCCCCTTTCCCCCCCTTTTCGTCCCTTTGTTCTCTTCTCATTGGTCAGGTTCTCATTCTGGACGGTTCCCAAAAAAATTGCTGACGAAAACCTGTTTGGTTCGCGCCAAAAGGGGGGGCTTTTGGCAAGGGAGTCTTGGGGTGAAAGAAGTGTGGCCCAGCCTTTATGTCGTCCGTGGGATTTATATAAGGGAGGGAGGGGGTTTTAGCCTAGAAGACTTTGGGGTTTTTTATGGGTCATGCTTGCTTTGTTTTTTGATGATAAAAATTGTAGGGGGGGAGGGCAGGGGAAGGGATGGGGGGGTTTTTTTTTTATTCTTATTTATTTACTTTTTTTTTTTAAAACCCCAAAAAATGGAAAAAAAACTCGTATGTTGTTTGTTTTTTTTTAACCAGGGGCCCCGTGTGTATGCAGTTTTGGGAAATTTGTCTCTGTTCCCCGGGGGACAATGGCCTACACTTCAAAAACGGAACAAATTTTTAAAAGTGTGTGCAAGAGTTCTGCGGGCGTTTTCACACGGGGCTCGGGGTTTTTAAAACTCACCAAAGGACTTGGCTATTTGAGAGAGGTGAGGGGGGATTTTGGAGTGAAGGGAAATACTGGCCTTTTAAATTAAAAAATGGGTTTTTGTTTTTTATATACCATTTCCAAGGCCCCTATTGAAATATTGTTATGTTGTAAAATTTGTATTGAGATTGTTTGCCTTCGCCATGACAAGCTCTTCACATAACAACAACCTGCACTCTCCATTAAAAAAGGGGCAGACAAAAAAAAAACCCCCGAAGTCGGAGTATGCACCTATATGGCAGATACTTGAAAAAAATCATACAGGGGAAAAATTCTCCCCCTTAGTGTACTTCCTGTCTCACATGATTCATTCCCGAAGGGATAAGAGGTCAAGAATCATATTTGCGCGACCCTCAGAGTGTTAAGCGGGGGGGGCGCACAACAAAAAACATAAGGTTTTCAATGGGGGCTGGGGAGCCCAGTGGTTGGGGGGTTGTGTTCCCCCATCTGATGGGCCTGGGGTTCCGCCACCACTGGGGGGCCCCCCGGGAGAGGATTTTTCCCCTGAGGAATGAATCCGTAAAAAAGTGGCCCTACAAAACCTTCTATCAATCGTAAAGAACGTAAACTTAAATGGTACGGGCATGTACAAGACAAAAGGCTTGAAAAACAATACTGCAAGGCACTGTCCCCGGGGGGGAAGAAAAAGAGGCAGACCCCAAGGAAGAGATGGGAGGACAAAAAACAGCAAATGGGGGAGGCCAGAATTAAAACAAAATTTGAGAAAGGCGAACAAGAGAGGAATGGAGGGAAAAAGGTTGTCAAGTCTTAGGATAGATAGTAATAGATAGATAGATAAAGATAGATAGTAATAGATAAAAGATAGATAGATAGATAGATGATAAAGATAGATATTAATGTAAACATCTGGACTCCACCTCTAAGAATAAAATTTGGTGTATAAAGTACGCCGAGGCCTCTGTCAAAGCACGCAGAGCCTTTTGCACACGTTCTTCCTGTTTACTTTTTCAGAAGAGTAACCCCTTTAGGTTGGAGAAACAGATAACAAAAAATATTCCCCTTAAAAAAAAAAAGGTAAAGGGTCCCGTAACATTGTGTCGTAGGGGAGCGAGGCGTCGAGACCTCAGCTTCTAAAGGGCCAGCATATAAAGGGGGGGCCCCTCTCCTCTCCCTCGCTGCTTTTCCCCTTTCCCCGACCCTAAGAGGGCCCCGGAAACCCCTTGAC
>CM060344.1:32937-37937 GCA_030674155.1 Stramonita haemastoma
TGTTTTGGGTTTTTTGGATTTGGGGTGGTTTTTTTGGGGTGGTTGGTGGTTGGGGGAGAGAGAGAGAGAGAGAGAGAGAGAGAGAGAGAGAGAGAGAGAGAGAGAGAGAGAGAGAGAGAGAGGAGAGAGAGAGAGAGAGAGACACAAACTTATTGCTATTAAATATACATATATACAGTTTAAACAGCAAGGTGACCGTATTTTCATAACAAATTCGATACTTTTCACCAAATTGGAAATTACAGTGAAGGTTTCATAGGGTTTTTTTTTAGGCTTTTGTTTTGTTAGTTGTTTTTTTATAAACAGAAACATATAGACCACTTGACTCATATAGAAATAATATAATATTATACCACTTTATGTCACAGCAGATTTCTCTGTGTGAAATTCGGGCTGCTCTCCCGGGGAGAGCGCGTCGCCACAAATGCAGCGCCTACCCGTTATTTTTTCCCCTCACGGATGGTGTCTAAACACGACACCTGTGTGCATGCTGGTTTTTTTTAATATAATTTTTGTCATCGGCTCCTACCGGCACACGATGGCCTGCTCTTCCAAAAGGTGGGACGGGATTTTAAACTTGTGAGCAAGATGCTCTGCGTGCGTTCGCACACGGGACCTCGATTTATAGTCTCATCCGAATGACTTTGACATTCAGTTCGATTATACATACATATATATATATATTTTTTTCTTTCTTTCTTTCTTTTTTTTATTACCAAAAAGTCAATGACACCCAGACACCTAGACACACTGACAGACCCAGACACACACAAAGATAACTATTTTTTTTAATATCACCAAAACCCTTCTCCCTAAAACAATTTTTTCACTGTAATATTTTCACACTCCATAAAATCTTCACCAATGACCTAGATAATAAAAACCCAGGGATGAAAACAAAAGTATCCATGAAAATAGGCCAAGAAGACAATCCCCCTCCCCCTTATCACCTCCCCTCTGCAATTGCACAGTGGTCAACCAACACAGCACTACCATCACACCCTAGGCCCTCTAGAAACCAAAATCCCTGTGTGAGCACTCAAAACGTTGAAAGTTTCCTGTTTGGGGGTATGCAGGCTACACACCACCTTTATTTGTTGTCACTTTTCCCTATGTTTTCCTATATCATCACTCTTTGCATTCTTAGCACACGTATAAAGGTTACCACAGCAAATTTTAAACTCTCCTTTTTTGAGGTGGAAAAAAAACCCTAGCCTCTGACTCCTATCTCATGTGATTTTTTTTACAAGTTTAGTAGGTTTGGAGATTTTGAGAGAAGAGTACAGGCGGTAGAGATGAGATTCCTCCGAGACTCCTCGGCATCTCCTAGAGAGACCACATAAGCTATGAAGACGTGCATAACAGAATCAGCAAACCATTGGTCCCTACGAAAATCTTCTATCAATATAAAGAAGCGTACACTTAAATGGTACGGGCATGTCACAAGATCAAAAGGACTTGCAAAAACAATACTGCAAGGCACTGTCCAAGGAGGAAGAAAAAGAGGCAGACCAAGGAAGAGATGGGAGGACAGCATCAGCAAATGGACAGGCCTAGAACTCAACAAAACCCTGAGAAAGGCAGAACAGAGAGAGGAATGGAGGGAACTGGTTGTCAAGTCATCAGGGGTACCCCCATGGTCGTCAGACTAAGGGAGAGATAGAGAGAGAGTAGGTTTGCTGTACCCTCCTCAGTCCTTTGTTGTCTGCTCGCTTTCATAAAGCACAATATGCATGCGTGGGGTCAAGGCTGTAGGAACACAAGCAATCCTCATTTCATGATCATTTCCAACTTTCCTATCAACACTTGTATAGCTCTATGTCCTTAATACCCAAAACAAGCACACGGTACATTTTACTATATACAAAAAAAAAAATTGGTGAAAATCAGCAAAAGATATTTTCGGAGGTGCACTCTGTAGAAGATACTACATGACCGGAAGCTAACGGTGGAGTGTAGCCTGTAAACACGAAACTGCTGGCCTCAACCACTTGAAAGTTTCCGGTTTGGGTCAAGTTTGTCTGTTGTTTCCTCCCTTCTGATAGGATGACCTCTTGGAGTTAAGCCCCTTGTGAGGAGTTCTTGCGTAATTGAGTCGAGAACAATACGTGTGGTGTATATAGTATGGGGGCTGTGCAAGATAGTTTATCGTTCAGCTAGTTTGAAGTTGTTCATTTTCCAAGGGAGAAGTTTCTTTTTCTTACAATAATATTGGAAGTGTTTTGGATGTGTTCATCCCAATGACTACGTATTTCTTCTTCTCTCTTTACACCGTCATATGTGCCTGGGAAAATTAATGGCACATCCTTTCCAGCTCCTCTCGTGGGCCGTACAGCTTGGTCTGTAGGGTTATCTCCATCGGCCACACTTTCTTCCTCAGGTCGCTGAATAGCGAACACCTCTGAAGGATGTGCTCGCGAGTCTGGTTTTCTTTACCACAGGTACACGTGTATACGTGTGACACACGTGTATACTCGTGTATATACGTATACACGTACTCACGTATACTACGTATTTAAGAACGAATTTAATTCTCTTTTAATGTCACTTATCTTCTTTTTGTTGCTGTCTTTTTCTTTCTTTTTTTTTTTTTTGCTGCCTCATCTTCTGTGACGTTCCTATTCCTGCTGTTCCCAAGCTGCTCATTTCAATCTCCCCACCATAGCCACAGCCATACCCAGGTTCGTTATGTCTCATCCTCAGGGTAGGAAATCTACAGGGAGCTCATCAATATTAGGTCATCGCCAGAGGGGCCCTGCACTTCTGCTGAGTCACTTTGATGTTCAGTGGTGCCTGTTCACGCAGGACACCACCTACTAAGCCCCCTTATAAGGACAGTATTAGCTCAGTCGAAGAGCCAGACTGAGTGAGTCACCCACCAGAGGTGGCGACCACCACAACGTCCCTCCAACGACAGCCCCCATGAACCTCCAACCCTAAACGCTTTGACACAAATTCACCACAGGCACAGATACGTACGGGGAAACCGAACCTGAGGTAACCATGAGACCAAGCAACTAGGACCACTGAATCAGAGGCTTTTTTATTGTATGATGATCACTGATAATGAGGATAATGTAATTGCTGCTGCTGTGGAAGTGCATCTGCTTTGAGACTACTTGACAGGGTTGTACTCTACGCTTACCGTCATAATATATCCAGGGTCAAGAGATACAGACACCTGCAGTGTTGTCAGGTAAACTGAGCAACACTCTCAAATTCGTATCCTTAAAGTGGATGACGCTCGACTGTGTGGTCCCAGTCTTCCCAGTTAAATAAGCCCGCAGCACACTCAGTCTGGGAAAGAGCCAGCCAGAGTCCGAAAAATCCCTATAACTATCATGAGATTCGAACCTGCGACTTCCTGTCCTTAACCCAAGGTGCTAACCACTGCGCCATGGCGACTGGTGTCACTTCTACTTGTGTTCTTTATCCTTGTGTTTATTTTACCGAAAACTACCTGTTGATGTACTTATAAACCCCATTGCTTTTATCGGCAGCCTCAATTATTGCTGTTTTACCAATTTTACTCTCAAAGGTCAGACAGTGTTTCATGATTTGAGTTAGTTGCTTACAATAAAATGTACCACTTTCATGTACTTCTAATGGGGTTTGGAAATGTATTTTTACCTTACCTTGCCTTGCTACGCCCATATACTAGATAACATCACTCTTTAAATATGTTTTTTGAAAAAGGAAAAAGCGAAGTCACAAAGCTGGACAGAAAGCATAGCCCAATGCACCATGCGAATGACTCATAGCATGCTAATAGACATTTATTTTAATTTTATTTATGTTATACCACTTTATGTCACAGCAGATTTGTCTGCGTGAAATTCGGGCTGCTCTCCTCATGGAGAGCACGTCACCACAAGTGCAGCGCCTGCCCATTATTATTTCTTATATATATATATATATATATATATATATATATATATATATATAATAATATATATATATATATATATATATATATATATATTATATATATATATATCCCCTAGCCTCCCATGGGACTCTAACTCCCCGATTTTTCCCTTAATTGATTTTTTAAAATAATTTTGTTCATCCACTCCTACCGGCACACAATGGCCTGTTCTTCCGAAAGGCGGAACGGGTTTTAACATGTGCGCAAGATGTTCTGCGTGCGTTCGCACACGGGGCCTCGGTTTCTAGTCTCATCCGAATGACTTATGACATTCAGTTCGATTTTTTTTTCGTCAAACTGGGAAGAAAGGGCGAGGCTGGGAATCGAACCCAGAACCTCACGGTTTACATGTTGGCAGGGCGAACGTCTTAACCATCCTGCCACCTTCCTTCCTTACATACATCTGCAAAGTGCCGAACGTTGACAACAATTATGGCGTTGTTAACTTGCTGATAAATGGGGGGGGGGGGGGGGGGGGGGGGTTTGTTTTTTGTGTGTTTGCATCTGTATACACACTAACGAGACAAGCACTGACAGGTCTGCATATTTGCTGACCTAGGGGGGAAGGGGGGCGGATAGCGTGGTTTTCAGAGTGATGCGCTCGTGATCTGCTGACCCGGATTCGAATCTCGTTCAAGAGGATTTTCCCTCTGGAGTTAACATCAGTGCTGACTCCACTCTTCCCAAAAGTTCTTCGGATGAGACTATAAAACAAGGTCCTGTGTGCGAATGCACGTAGAAAATCTTGCGCGCGCACACGTTAAATCCCGTTCCGCTTTTCGGAAGAGTAGGCCATTGTTTGCGGGTGGGACGGATGACAAAATTACAAAACTGCATACTCACGGAGACTGGATGAAAAGGAAAGCACAGGAGTGCTGATTCCATTATCCTCAAAATAAAAGAATTGAAAACAAAAGCCTAGAAATTCGTGCAAATTCTGTATTCTGAATCCACCAATGGCTGCCGAGAACTGCTGACCCCAGTTGTGACCTCATGACCCCTCATGACCCCTACACATCCTCGCCTCACTGCATCAGGATTGTAGTGTGCATCTTTGGACAGACACCTGCCA
>CM060344.1:50437-54727 GCA_030674155.1 Stramonita haemastoma
ATGGAAGACGTCACCACTTTCACACTAGGGAGGGGGGGAGGGAGGGAGAGGGGGGGAAACCCCCCCCACCGTGGGGGGTTTCAGACATACAGGGAAGATGAGGACGTAGCCCTACAGACCGACCCGTGACACCGTTGTCTGTTTGCTGTCAGTCAAGCGACATACAGTAGACCTAAAGGGGCAGCCGCAAAGGGGCTGGAGAACTGCTGATTAGTTTCATTCACTGGGGTTGGCGAGTTGGGGAAGGGGGGGGTGGGGGTAGGGAGGGAGGGGGGGGGGAGAGGGGGGGGGGGTAGAGAGGGAAGGGGGGGGGGGGGGGGAGGGGGGGGGGAGACAGAGGGAGGGGAGAGAAAGAACAGGGGAGGGAAGGGAAGAGACAGACAGACAACAGAGACAGAGACAGCAGACAGACAGACAACGACAGACAGACAGACAGACAAGATAAACAAGAGACAGACAAGAAAAACAGAGAAAGAGCGAGAGAGAAAAGAAAGAGAGAGGGGAGAAGGGGAAAGGGGGGGGGAAAAAGGGGAAGAGAGAGAGAGAGAGAGAGGGGAGAGGGGAGGAGAAAAGAGAGAGAGAATAAGAGAGAGAGGGAGAGAAGAGAGAGAGAGAGAGAGAGAAAAGGGGAAAAGAGAGAAAAGAGGGGAGAGAGAGAAAAGGAGAGAAGAGAGAAAAAGGGAGAGAGAGAGAGAAGAGAGAGGGGGAACAGACAGACAGACAGAAAAAAGACAGACAACAAAAACGGACAGAGGGACAAAAAGGCGAAAAACAGCAAACAAAGAGACACACAAAACCCAGAGAAAAAAGAGGGGGGGGAAAAGGGGAAAACAGAGAAAAAAGACAACAAACAGACAAAGGCAAATCTGGAGAGAACTTTACGTTGTAAAAAAAAAAATAGTGAAAAGAAAAAAACAAAAAGAAAAAAAAGTATAAAAAATGGAAAAAAAAAATACTAGAAATTTTGGCAAGTTAGCTGACGGGATGCTTTCTGATAAAACAAGCGGGGACTAAGTGGGTTTTTGCTCACTTTAAAAACCCAAACGGTTATCGTCTACGGTAAGTAAAAAATAAAAGTTTTTTTTTAAAACAACAAAGAAAAAAAATCTTTAATATTAAGAGAAACCCTGGTTTTGTGGGGGAGAGAGAGAGAGAGATAGAGAGGGGAGGAGAAAGGGAAAAGAGGAGAGGGGAGAGAGAGAGAGAGAGGAGGGGAGAGAGAGAGAGAGGGAAAAACAGGGACAGAGACAGAGACAGAGACAGAAGACAAACGAGACAAGAGACACAAAAGGGGACACAGAGAGACCAGGAGACACAGAAAAGGCCCAGACAACAGACGACAACAGCAACGGACGAGGGGCGGACAGAGAAGGGGGGTTTTTTGCTGGTAAAAAGTGCGCAGAGAAAATTTAATTAGTGGGACAGGGAGAATTTGTACAGGTTAAAAAATTTTTCCCCTTTTTAAATCTCGCATTTTTAAAGGTTTTCAAAAAAAAAGTTTTTCGGAAAGGAAAACCCCCCAAAACAACGAAACCCCAATTTTAGCAGCAGAAAAAACAAAAAAAGGGAAAGGGGGGGAAAAAATAAAAGAACGAAAAACTAGCCCCTTTTGTCCCCAGGGGGCAATGTATTCTTGTACGGTGTGTGTTGTGTGTGTGTGTTTTGTGTGGTTGGTTTTTGTGTGTGGTGGTGTTTTGGTTGCGCGCGCGCGCGTGCGTGTGTGGTGGTGTTTTTTTTTTAATTTTTTTAATTTTTTTATTTATTTTTTTTTTTATAACGGGATAATGGAAAAGCACTCTTTTTGCTTTTTTTTTTTTTTAACACCCAAACCCCCCCTTGTGTATGGGGTTTTTTGTACATTTTTTTTTCGTTCCCCCCCGGGGGAAAAACGGCCTATCTTCCAAAAAAAGGAAAAAAGGGGTTTTGACTTTTCCCAAAAAGTTTTTTGCCTGCGTTCGCACACGGGGCCCCAGTTTAAATCCCCCTCTGAAAAAAATTTTAGGGGAATTGGGGTCTGGCGATGTTAAAATCCAAAGGGGGAAAAAACCCCCTTTAAAGGGAATCGGGAACCCCCGGGCTCAAATTAAAAGCGGGAATGTTTCTAACCACTAGGGTTTTAAACCCTCCCCCCGGGGGGGATAGTGTTTGGGTGTGTGTGTTGTTGTGTGTGTGTGTGGTGTTTTTTTTTTGGTGTGTGTGTGTGGTGTGTGGTGTGTGGGGTTTTTGGGTGTTGGTGGTTTTTTGGGGGGTTGTGGTGTGTGTGTGTGTTTTTTGTTTTTTTATTTTTTAAAAAATTTTTTTTTTTTTATATCGGGATTTTAAAGGAATAAGCACTCTTGTGCCTTTTTTTTTTCCCAAACCCCCCGTAAGCAGTTTTTTTAGTCATCTGTTTCCCCTCGGCCCCCCGATGGGGCCCACCCCTTAAAGAAAAACGGGAAACGGATTTAACGTTTTTTGGCAAGATGTTTTTTCTGCTTCGCACAGGGGGGCCCCCCGATTTAAGTGTGTGGTGTGTGTGTGGTGTGGTGTGTTGTGTGTGGGGTTTTTTGTGTGTGTGTGTGTGTGTTTTGTTGGTGTGTGTGTGTGGTCGATAGGGGGGTGGTAATGGTTGCATGTGTGCGTGACAGAAAAAAAAATGACAGACCCATAGACAGACAGCCCGACACACACACAGACAGACAGACACACACAAGACACCACACACCCCAAAAAAAACACACACCCCACTATTTTGGGAATGAGGGTACCCACAAAAGGTGACATCGTCCCCCTTTAAGGGTTAAAAAGTTTTTAAGAGAATATTTCCAGTGTAATTCTTGTCTTATTTTTTTTTCCCGGAGTTTTGGGTTTTTAGCACTGGGTTTTGGTAACCACATAAAAAAACCCCTTCCAATGGTCCCCAGGAAAACCCTAAAATTTAAAGCCCTCAGAAAATGGCTTCAGTCTGCTGGGGAAAAAATTTAGGGGGTTTTCCCCCCCCCCCCAAATTTTACAGTTTTTCAAAATGAAAAGAAGGAATGAGAAAGCCACCCCCCTTTAGTACCATTGGGGCAGAGCCCCCTCCGTGAAATTGAAGATGTGATGAGTTTGTTTATAATATTTTTTTTTTTACATCCCCGGGTAAGAATATTACTTCCATTTTCTTTTTTATAGAGGAGTTCCAAAACAAATTGACCCCCTTTTAGTCCCAGATGGACAAGGGGGTAATAGGGGTATAAGCTGTTCACTTCCTGGGATTAACTCCTGACTTTTCAAAAAGACCATGCTAAAAAGTGCGTTGCATATGTTTGGGACGTTTTTCAGTTAGTCATATTCTTTTTGACTGCCCGTTTTTAAACAGGTTTTCCCATCCACGTGAAAAATCTCTGGACAACAATAAACCTGTGGGTTGCGTGTGAACCCCGCCTTATCGCTGAAGAAGAGTCCTATTCATTTTTCATAAGTTTATGCAATCATAGCTTGTTTACGAGACAGAGACATTGACTCGGCTCTTTTTTTATTTTTCAAAAAAAGTTCTGATTGATTGTTTAGGGTTTTAATGTCACTTTTGACTTTTTGGGTTTTTTATTTATTTTTGTTTTACCATTGGTTTAAAGTTCTACAATAAAATTATTGGTTTTCTTTTTTTTTTTTTTTTTTTTTTTGGTCTAATATCACTTATGTAACAGACATTAAACTGAAAAACACACACCCCCAAAACCCCACACACACCACACACAACACACACAACACACACACACACCAAAACACACACCCCACACACACACACACACACACACCACACACTCCCCACACGCACCACGCACACACACAAACACAAACAAAACACATACACACACACACACACTATGGGAACAGATCATTAAAGAAATTTACACACGGGGGCTGGGTGTAAAAAAAGCACATGAATGCTTTTTCTATTAAGAATAACATAACCCCCACACAAACACATGCAAACACACACACTGCACTACACACGGCCCCACACACACCACAAACCCCCCCCCACCCCCCCCCCCCCCCCCCCCCCCCCCCCCCCCCCCCACAACACACACCACCCCCCCAAAAAACTAATCTAAACTGCAACAGAAAAAAGATAAGAAAGCAGCACACATACAAGTGAGCGACGAAGCTTTTTTTGATACCCCAGGAAGGGTAATGGTCTTGCTCACTTTAAAAATCCAACGCTATCAGTCGCAAATTTATAAATATATTAAAAAAAAAAAATAAAGCAAAAAAAAAAAAAGTTTGGAGTTTCTAAAAAGGCACCGGAAGGGTGGTAGTATGAGT
>CM060344.1:64827-72873 GCA_030674155.1 Stramonita haemastoma
CTTCCACCCTCCACTCCCTCACCCCTTCCCCCCCATTACAACCACCACAGGCACTACCACCCCCTCTCCCTATTTTTTTTTTTTTGCCCCCTATGGTTGTGACCAGTAGTGACCGGGTCAGAGAGGAAGTGAGGGGGGGGGGGGGGATGTTGAGTGTGCTGGAGGCTTTAATGGCCAGACTGCAGGACAATACAATAGGACAGGACACACCACACCCACCACACTGGGAGTGGGGGATGGGGGAAGGGGGGAGGGGGGATGAGAAGAAACCTTCCAGCCACTGTGCAACTTTCGGGATTTTTTTTTAAAATTCTCTTATATTGAGGATAATGGAATAAGCACTCATGTACTTTTTTCACATCCAGTTCCCGTGTGTATGCATTTTTTGTCAATCTTGTCATCTGTTCCTACCGGCACACAAGGGCCTACTCTTACGAAAAGCGGAACAGGATTTAACGTGTGCGCAAGATGTTCTGCGTAAGCCTACATTCGCACACTGTTAACAGTCTCATCCGAAGGACTTTTGGTGGGAGTGGAGTCAGCACTGATCTTAACTCCAGGAGAAAAATCCCTTTGACCGGGAATCGAACTCGGTTCGTCAAATTGCCAGCACAATTTTCTAACCACTAGGCTATCCCGGGATGAGAAACCAACCCTCCTACCTGCTTTAGACACCGACTTTCTTTTTCTTCTTCTTCCTCTAAACAAACGCTCAGATAACAACTATCCTTATGTGTCATCTTTTTTTTTTTATCATTGTTATTATGTGTCATACTATACTGGTGCACACCAGTATCCAGCAGACTCATCTCAATCAGAGTTTCTGCAAAACCCCAGAATCTCACCATCATCCAAGTGTATGCTCCAACATCTGACTACGATGATGATCAGATAGAAGAATTCTATGAAGAACTTGAAAACGTCATCTCCAAAACGCCCCAAAAAGACATCCTTATTGTGGAAGGCGACTGGAATGCTAAGGTGGGACCTGATGCCTATGACACCTGGGCAGGAACCACAGGACGATTTGGACTGGGAGAAACAAATGACAGAGGACAGCGGCTGCTGGAATTCGCAAAGAAGCACAAACTTACTTTGGCTAACACCACTCCACCCTCACAAGCCATCCAGAACATCAACCTGGCACTCACCAAATGGTCTGATTCATAATCAAATTGATTACATTCTGTCACCCCAAAGATTCAAATCCAGCATAAACAAGGCAAACACAAGAACATTCCCAGGAGCTGACATCGGCAGTGACCACGACCTTGTACTTACCACCATCAGACTGAAACTGAAAGCAAAACAACAGCCAAAAAGCCCACGCATAAGATTCGACCTGGAAAAACTCAAAGACCCAACAGTGGTTGAGATCTTCCAAGCCAACATAGGAGGAAAGTTCGCCGCACTCACAGCCATCGACAATGATGTGGACACATTGGCCAACAACATCAAAGAAGTGCTAACGACAGCAGCAGAAGAAACATTAGGAAGAAGCAGAACAAAGAAACAACCCTGGGTGACAAATGAGGTTCTTGACCTCTGCGACAAAAGAAGAGAACTTAAGAAACAAAAGTTCACAAGTCAAGAAGCTTACAAGAAGTACATGGATAGCCACAGAGAAGTGAGGAAAAAGATGAGAGAAGCCAAAGAAGGGTGGATAGAAGAACAATGCAACAACATCGAAGCTGGAATGACCAAGGGAAACAGCAAAACAGCTTACGACACTTTGAAAGCACTAACGAAAACCACACAGCCTAAAGCCTCTGTTATTGAAGACAAAGAAGGAAATCTTTTAACGGAAAACAATGCCATCCTCCAACGCTGGACAGAATACTGTGAGGGATTGTACAACTACCCACTACGCCCAGATACCAACATAGCTTCTGACAAACCCCCTGAACACCAAGATAAAGACCCACCAATACTAAGGTGTGAAGTAGATGCAGCTATTAAACAATTGAAGAAGGGGAAGTCCCTGGAATTGATAACATCCCAGCTGAACTCATAAAAAATGGAGGGAATGAAACAGCAAGGCGATTCACAGAACTTTGTCAGAAGATCCACGACACCAAAGAATGGCCAAAAGAATGGACACAGTCTCTTGTAATACCCCTGCCAAAGAAAGGAAACCTCAAGAAATGCCAGAACTACAGAACCATCAGTCTCATAAGTCATCCTAGCAAGATCATGCTGCAGGTAGTCCTCAACAGACTGAAAAACCAAGCAGAAAAACTCCTGGCAGAAGAACAAGCGGGCTTTAGACCAAAACGCAGCACAATGGAACAAATTTTCAATCTGAGAATTCTGATAGAGAAGCATCTCCAACACCAAAAAGACTTTGTACCACAATTTCATAGACTTCAAAAAGGCCTTTGATAGGGTATGGCATGACGGCCTCTGGCAAGTACTCAGGCACTTCAACATTGACAGCTGCCTAATTGAAGTCATCAAGGCTCTGTACGAGAACGCAAAAAGTGCAGTTTTCATGAACAACCACGTGGGCGAGTTCTTCAAGACCACGGTTGGGGTTCGCCAGGGCTGCCTTCTCTCACCTGTACTCTTCAACCTCTTCCTTGAAAACATCATGACAGAGACACTGCAAAACCACCACACTTCCATCTCCATTGGTGGAAGACCCCTTTGCAACCTCAGATTTGCAGATGACATTGACCTCATGGGCAGCAGCAAACAAGAACTGCAAATCCTCACAGACAATTTAACAGATCGAGCGAGCGCATACGGCATGGAGGTCAGTACAGAGAAATCAAGATCATGGTCAACAGCGCAAGTAATGACATCACGGAAATAAAGATGAATGGAGAAACACTAGAAGAGGTGAGCCAATTCAAATACTTAGGCTCCATCCTAACAAAAGATGGCACATCAAACAATGAAGTGAAAGCTCGCATTGCAACAGCAACATCTGCTCTAGTCAGACTCGAGAAGATCATCAGAAGCAACAACATCAGCTTCGGCACCAAATACCACCTTTACAAATCCCTCGTGATATCTATCCTCCTATATGGCTGTGAATCATGGACTCTGACAGCAGAGTTAGAGAGGAGAATCCAAGCATTCGAGAACAAGTGCCACAGAAGACTTCTCAAAATATCATACAAAGAACACAAGACCAATAACTATGTGAAAGAAGAAATCAAAAAGCGTGTGGGCCCCCAAGAGCCTTTGCTCTCCACCATAAAGAGGAGAAAGCTGATGTGGTTTGGTCACACCACAAGACACAACACCCTAGCAAAAACCATCCTGCAAGGAACAGTCGAGGGCAAGAGAAGAAGAGGCCGCCAAAAGAAATCATGGGTTGACAACATCAAAGACTGGACCGCCCAACCCCTACAACACCTCCTACTAGCCACACAGGATCGTGAAGCATGGAAAAAGATCTCTGTTGCGTCTTCTCTCATGTCCCCCTACGTCCTTTGGGACATGGGACTGAGTGAGTGAGTGACTATGCATTGGTGCGTTACACTGTACCAGTTTTCGTTCTGACAGCCTTGCTATATTCAAGCCAGGCTGCCGTTTTGAGGGCCTGCACTATCGCAATAAGAAGGATGCCATCCATATCAAAGATTCTAGTAAAATGTGTGTGCATATAGTAGAGCACTCTCATGGTGCCGTGGGCTCTGTTACTGTGCAAAAGTTGGTTTAGGACGGAACTCAAACCGGCCTTTCGTCGCATCTGGATGTGTGCCATTTTCTTGGGGGGGGGGGGGGGGGGGGGGGGGGGGGGGGGGGGGGGGGTATGTGTAATACTAGGTGTTGTTGCGCACATTGTACCAGCTTTCCTTCTGACAGACTTGCTATATTATTCAAGCCAGGCTGCCCTTTTCCGGGTTGTGGTGTCGCCACAAAAGCAGGGCCACCCATATTAACATGTTAATAAAAGTGTGTATGCATACAGCACAGCACTCTCATGGTGCCGTGAACTCTATAACTGGGCAAAAAGCGGGGTTTGGATGGGACTCAAACCGACCTTTTGTCACATATTCTCTCGATATGCGCCTTATTCCTTTTTTAATTTGATTATTTTATCTTATTTATTTTATTTGTTTTCTTTTATTCTTTTATTTTGAGGATAATGGAATAAGCAGTTCTGAGCTTCTTTTTCTTTTCATCCAACCCTCGTGTGTATGCAATTTTGTAAATTTTGTCACCCGTTCCCACTGGCACACAATGGCCTACTCTTTCAAAAAGCAGAACGGGTTTTAACGTGTGTTCAATGTTCTGCATGCATTGGCAGATGGGACTTAGGTTTATAGTCTCATCCAAGGACTTTTGGGGGTCTCTGCGTGCGCAGAGTGCTTGTGTGTGCGGTTGTGTGTGTGTGTGTGTGTTAGTGTGCAGCAGTGGACCTGCACTGTGCTGTTGTGCTTTATATTGCATATTACTATCTTTATCATTATGTATCACACTATGTATTATTGCGTACACTGTATCAGAGTTCGTTCTGACAGATTGCTATTTTAAGCCAGGCTGCCCTCTTTGGGATTGTGGTATCTGCACTAGAACAACCAGAATTTCAAAGATGCTAGTTAAGTATGTGTGCAATCAGTAGAGCACTCTCATGGTGCCGTGGGCTCTTTTACTGTGTATAAGTCGTGGTAGTACAGGAGTCAAATCAGCCTTTTGTCACAACTTCTCGTTTTATACCGTATTCCAGAGGGGGGGGGGGGGGGGGGGGGGGGGGGGGGGCCATATGCCCGGGCTTATGTGCCCCCCACTGGTGTTTGGGTGTACGGGTTTTTTTTTTATGTGTGCGTGTGGCTGCGGTCCCGCACTGTGCTGTGGTGCATCATATTGTATATTATTATTGATATTATTTGTAATACTATGCATTGTTGCGTACACTGTACTAGTTTCCTTCCCACAGACTTGCCATATTCAAGCCTGGCTGCTCTCTTCAGGTTTGTGGTGTCAGTACTAGAATAGCACCACCCATATTTAAAATGCTAGTAACTTGTGTATGCATACAGTAGAGCACTCTCGTGGTGCCATGGGCTCTGTTATTGCGCCAAAGTCGGGGTAGGACGGGACTGAACTCGGCCTTTGGTCACTTTTTTGTGCCTTTTTTTATTTTTTTACTTTGTGAAACAAATCGGATAATGATCACTGCAACCACACTCAGGGACAGATGTTTCAATAATAGACTTAGGATCAGTTACATATAAATAATCAATAAGAGTTTTAGAGACACTAGTTACTCGCGTTGGTGATTGTATTAACTGTGTTAGTCGATAGGATTTTATACGTTAGATTCCCTGCCTAGTGTCTTTTAGTAAATCTATTATATCTTCCTAATAGTAATACCAATGTAACCATGATGTCTTTACACTGAATGTGCGCGTGGTCCATCATTGAAATAAAAGGATCGTTCCAATCAATTCTTTCCGATGGATTTCTGTATAGTAAACAGATTAGAAATGGCTTGGTGAATTTATTGGAATTTCGACCCAGGGTGCTTCTATGTTATGTTGCTCTGAGGTATCTTTTTTTTTTTAAATCTCAGCGACTGATGCATATAAAGAAATAAACCAGTTTCTTTGTTGTGTAATGGATCCTTGTGGACTACATTGTCATCTGTTCCCACCGGCACAAGATGGCCTACTCTTACGAAAAGCGGAACAGGATTTAACGTTGTGTGCAAGATATTCTGCTGCGTGTGTTTGCACACGGGGCCTCGGTTTATAGTCTCATCCAAAAGACTTTTTTGGGGAATGGAGTCAGCATGATGTTAACTCCAGAAGAAAATCCCCTTGAACAGGAATTGAACTGAGTCGTCAACTTGCGAGCGTAATGCTCTGACCACTAGGCTATCCCTTTGTGTCTATACACATGCAGAAGATCAAAATCACACAATAAAGATCCTGTCATTCATGTCAACGTTTGGTGGGTTATGGAAACAAACATACCCAGCATGCATCCCTGTACAATGAAATGAGCTGCTCCAAAGTCAAGGTTGTGAAAAATGCAGAAGCAGATAAGTATGATATTAAAATAATTGATTGATTAAGCATGAGATTAAAATAATGATTGGAATAAGCACGAGAGTAAAATAATGACTGGAATAAGCACGAGAGTAAACTAAAATAATGATTGGAATAAGCACGAGATTAAAATAATGATTTGAATAAACATGAGATTAAAATAATTATTTAAATAAGCACGAGATTAAAATAATTAATTGAATAAGCACAAGATTAAAATAATGAGTTCAATGAGATTAAAATAATCAAATAAGCATGAGACTGAACTCAAACATTCACACCATTAAACAAAGTCAAACACCTTGCTTCCTGAGACAAACAAAAAAGGAAAACAAAGATGAAAAGAAACAGATTAGAGAGGAAGTGAGAGACAGAGACATAGTTGGAAAAAGAGAGTGGAGGGGGGGGGGGTTTAAAAAGAGGGAGAGACAGAGCAAAAAAAAAAAGAAAGAAGAAAGAAAAAATTGAAAAACAGAACACCAATTATTTTTTAATTTTTTATTTCTCTCACTGAGGAGGAATGTGGACAAACACATACCCATGTTTCCAAAGTCATCACTATCATGTGGGCAATACAAGAACCACACATCCATAGTCATCATCTATTATGTGGACAAACAGACACACCCAACATCCAAAATCATCATCTATTATGTGGACAATACACAAAACATGCATACATAATCATCGTTTCTTATTAAGCATCACAACCTAAACATAAAGATTACACAGCTTCACAACATACAAATTACTTTGTATCGAATCCTTCACAACAATCACACACACACACACACACACACACACACTCTCTTCTCTCTCTCTCTCTCTCTCTCTCTCTCTCTCTCTCTCTCTCTCTCTCTCTCTCTCTCTCTCTCTTCTCTCTCTCTTATCAGCACAAGCTACTGAACAAACATTCTTTCTTTGATTTAAAAACATGAGTAGATTAATCTGTAATGATATTGGTACTCTCTCTTCTCTCTCTCTCTCTCTCCCCTCTCCTCCTTTTCTCTCTCTCTCTCCTCTCACCCGCCCCCCACCCCCCCCTCCCTCTCTTCAAACGGGGTTACATCAAATCCATACCGTGAAAAAAAGGCCACACAGGCTGGGGAAATTTCCAACTTTCATTTCCCTTTTCCCCCCATACAAAAAAACCTTGTAAGACGTTTTCCCCATTTTTTTTTTTTAACCCCTTCAAAAACCTTTTTTTTTTTTAACAAAGTATTCCCCCTTTTGTCCTAACAGACTGTAAGCCAATAACAAAGTGAAGACAAAAACTGAATAAATCTTAATTTAATGACACACATCAACAACCACCCAGGCACAAACAAAAGCTTTGCCACTTAATGTGGGTGTAAGTAAATGCTGGAGCCTACAACCAATGCGTGATGCTGTAAGTAAAATTTTTTGCACATTTGAGATTTTTTTACACTTCTGATCAGTCCTCTAGTTGCCACAACCAACCTGCACTCTCCTTTTGAGAGGGGGTAAAAATCCTTTGAAGTTCAAGCATGGCTGCCCTTTTGGCAAGGTACTTGAAAAACGTTGTACGAACACGCAAACTTCTCACCCCAAATGTACTTTCAATCTCACTGATTCCAGGTGGGAAAGAGGAGAGCGGGGCGCCTACCCGGGGGGCCCTCGGGTGTTTTAAATGGGCCCGTTCCAATTTAGTGATATTCTCCTTCTTTAATAAAGCTCAGTAGCAACTATGTTGTCTGCCATGTGTGTTTTGCTGCCATCAAACGCCCGACAAAAAGGCCCCGCAATCCGACTTCGCGAAAATCAGTGATAGGGATGCCCTGACAGTAACCAGCACCTGAAATGTGTCTTTAACGAGCAAAAAAAACTGCAATACAATGATGACCTTCTTTATCAGGCTTTTGCTACAGAATTAACCCGGGAAAAAATGCCACGACACTGGCGCATGTTCCGTCGTGATTTGTCAAAGACATCATTATGTTATGGAAAAAGGAATTCTTTTGAGAGTTGTGAGTTTTGTGCAAAAAAAACCCAAAAACGTACTTCAATTTCTTGGGTGGTA
>CM060344.1:72973-80473 GCA_030674155.1 Stramonita haemastoma
TCAAACAATTTTCTCCTTGAAGCAACTTGTAATGTGAATACACACAAGGATAAACATCAGCACAAAAGTATGCAAGGTAACTGGCTATTCTTAACTGTTCTGTTGTTTTTAGAAATCAGTGGATCAGTGGTCTAGAGGTAACGCGCCTGCCTAGAAAGCGAAAAGTCAGAGTTCCAAGTGGGTGCTGTTCAATCCCCATTTGGGCCCCACAACTTTTCCTCCATCCAATAGACCATGAGTGGTTGTCTGGGTGCTAGTCTTTCAGATGAGATGATAAACCGAGGTACTGTGTGCTACATATAATTATTTAGCACACTAAAAAAAAGAGCCCACAGCAACAAAAGAGTTGTCCCCTGCAAATTTCTGTAGGAAAAAGCCACTCTGATAGGAAACAAATACAGCTGCAGACAGGTCAAAGAAAAAAAAAAAAAAGGATGGCGCTGCTCTTATGGCGACATGCTCTCCCCAAGGAGAGAGCAGCCTGAACTTCATGCAGAAAAATCTGCCTTGAAAAAAAGACGAGTACAATATAAATATTTGAATCAATATAAAATGTGTCTTAAAATGACAACAACGTCACAGCTGTAATTTATTCATTGCCTTTTTTTTTTATGAAAGGAAAATGGCATTATCAATTTACTGTCTGCTATCATCAATAGTTTTTCTCCTTTTTTGCTCTTCAAGTATTTAGTATAGTTTCATTTCACATCCTTTCACATCAGCGCTATCAGACAAAGTCAGAGACTGAGAGAGAGAAACTGCAGTGTGTGTGTGTGTGTGTGTGTGTGTGTGTGTGTGTGTGTGTGTGTGTGTGTGTGTGTGTGTGTGTGTGTGTGTGTGTGTGTGTGTGAGTGTGTATGTGTGTGCATGTGTGTGTGTGTGTGTGTGTGTGTATGTGTGCGTGCCGTGCGTGTGTGCGTGTGTGCGTGCGTGCGTGCATGCGTGCGTGCATGTGTGTGACACACATGTATTGTATGTTTGCATGCATGTGATTTTGCATGCAAACTGATGAGAGTCTCTCCAGAAGCTGTGATATCACTGGCACATACACACAAAAATACGCACAGTCTGTGTCTTGGAAATATCAAGAGTGTATACATCTATGAGGTTAACCGTCCATCATTAAAGCCATCACTAACACACATTCACACATGGATGCGACACTTTAACGTTCCCATTCTTCTCAAACTTAGCACCGGGGGCTATGAGGCATGTTTGCACACACACAAAAGAATGCATGCGCTGCAATGATTATACGGAACAGTATCTTCTGAACCCCCCCCAAAAAAAAAATTATCTTCTGCAGCCACTGTGTGACCCGACATACTTTGCTGTTCATCATCATCATGCTTAATTAAAAACTTTTAAAATGACCAATAACAAACAAACCCAAAAATAAAAAAAGAGAACCTTTTTCAGATACTGGCGTAACAATCAGAAAAATGTGCTGTACCTACAGAGAGCATCTTTTCAGCTCTCTACTACTTTTTTTTTTTTTAATCCTAGAGCCAGGATTGAAGATTTTTTTTATAAATTCACAGATTTAAAAAAAAATGCAGAAAGAAAACTCCTAAACAAGCAGGTTATGCTTCTTTCTGATGTTTATTTCCACAACTTTGATGTGTTATGATTTCAGTGAAATGACATGACACTGCATGCTGAAAGCTACATCGCTGACTGAAATATTGTGTCAAAAACCTTCAAAACACCTGAACTATACACACACTGATAGTCGGGTTATATCACTTCACACATTTTTTACAATGTATGTGACTTTGCGGGTTAGTAGCAAAAAAACCACATTATAGATTCAACACACATCGTGCCTTGATTCAGCACGACTTGAGGAACACACCGACACCCAAGTTTCAACACACAAGATATTTTTGGGGGGTAAAAAATATTAGTTCTATGCAGACATTTTGTCAGTCAAAGGATGATGAACACAGTGACTAGAGATGTTGTCACACTGACTGGTTGGTATCTGTCCACACCAGTTTTCAGATATATATATATTAATATTTATTAATATATATTAACATATACACATGAAACAATAAGATCTCTGAACAAACACTTGGATCAGTTGCTGATAATCACAGGGAGACAGGTAAGACATCGTCGTCGTCATTCTGCTAGCGGAGAAAGGAAAAAAAAAAAAAGAAAAGCCCACATGATGCAATAACCTGCAGCGTCTGTAATGATAGTCCACACAGCGCAACCCCTCCTCTGTACATGCCAGCAGACACGCAAGATGCACCACCCCCACAAATGTGAGATCACCTCTCCCCTTTTTCAGTAAAACAAAAAAAAAAAAAAAAAAAAAAAAAAACCTGCGTCAAGGGTTCTGGGTTGGGTTGGGGTTTTTTTTCCAACATTCTGCTATTCCGCTTCCAAATCATGCTTCAATGATACATTATCCAAAAGTTGGGGTTTTTTTTTAGTAAGTACTGTAGTCAGTTTTCGTTCATGACTGATAATCAATCCATGTGTGGAAAAGTGGCGATTTAACTGACAGCCCTGCTGGCTGCCTGTACCATACCAATGTCTGACAGCGTTCTGCTTTCTCCTTCAGTCTGTCACAACCCTTCACAGTTGTTTTGTATATCATGTATCTATGTTCCGCAGAAATTTTTGTGTATTTTCTGCCATAGACACAATTTAATAAAAAATGAGTATCTCTTACCCACAGGCACGCATATATTTATGTATGCGTGCACTCTCTCACACACACATGCATGCATGTTTGCACACACATGCACACGTACACACACACACATGTATGCATGTACACAGGCAAGTACACACATACACACACCTATAACATCCCCAATTCCTAAACTTGGACCTGAGGATTCTGAAAACTTCTTTGGTGACCATTTTGTCAGTTAATAACACACACACAACACACACCACACACACACACACACACACACACACACACACACACACACACACACACACACACATAATTCTGTGTCCTTCAGCTCAATCAAAAACCAAAGCCGAATACCTCAGCGCTTTCTCTGAAGAGAACACAACCCACACTTCTCTCTCTCTCTCTCTCTCTCTCTCTTTCTCTCTCTCTCTCTCTGTCTATCCCAACCACATCACACACACACACACACACAAAAAAAAACACTCAGTGATGTGATTTTCCAACATGTGCTATTTTTTTAACACTCTACTCCCAAGACCCTGAGCACCTCCCCCAAAAAAATTTTTTTTACATTTTTTTTTTAATGATTTGGAAAAACCACATCTAACATCATAGCATAGCTTGAGATGGTCTCAACGCCCCAACTAACTTCAACAAAGAGTAAACACCCTCCTGTTCCCCACACCTCACAGGCTCTGACCCACACAGCAAACCTGTGACCAGCATCCAGGAAATTCATTGCTGTGCCAGCCACCAGTCTTGTCAGATAATGCATACACACACATGCACGCACACACACACGCACGCACCCACACACACACACACGCACACACAAAGGGATGAAAATCCTTCCTACCCCTCACTTTCACTGAAGATGTTCTCACACACTCCTCTTCACCCTCCAAACTGAACACCACCACAGGAACCACAGCGACATAGGCAGAGCACAGCCCCGCTTGCTTGTGTTTATCTTGCTGATGATACACCAATCACCTCCACAATCTTAATCAATGAATTAATCAAGCACAGCTTGCATGAAGAGGAAGAAAAGTTTTGCGTCAGTTTGACCGCCACACACACAGCATAGAATGAAAATCCTTACACGGCCTTTTAGAACAAGGCCCTCGTCACTTTTGCTAAGCTTCTGCTTGGCACACACACAGGGTTATGGCTTCAGCCTCATCTCGTGCAGGTCTCAGAAGGTTATGGCTTGGTTTGGCTGCCTCCTTGTGCTGTCTGCTACAGCAGCAGCAGCAGGAGAGGGAGGGAGGGAGGGAGGGGTGGCGGGCTCACTTGAGCTTGATCTTGTAGAGCTTGAGCTTGAAGCCCAGCATCTCGGTCATGACGGCAGAGAAGGCAGACAGCACCACCACCTTGGTGATGTTGTAGATCAGCGGGTTGGCTGAGAAACCTGAGATCTTGAACGGGCTCTCCAGCTCCTGCACACAATCATGGAGTCCAGGTGAAGACACACACACACACACACCAACCCCATGGAGTCATGTAATAAGACACACACACAACCACATGGGGCCGCCGCTGTGGCCTAGTGGTTAGGGCATTGTACTCGTAATCTAAAGGTTGCAGGTTCGATCCCAGCTATTCCGCTATGGCGTTGTGCCCTTGGAAAAGGCACTTTACGGCTATTTTCTCACCCCACCCAGGTGTAAAAGGGGTACCAACCTTGTGTTGGGGGTTAACCCTGCGATAGACTGGCGTCCTATCCAGGGGGGAGTCTATGACTCACAGTCGCTTAACGCCACAGAAACCGGGATAAGCACCGGCCTGATGAGCCTTATGGCTCGGGACAGACTTTAACTTTAACTTTAACAACCACATGGAGTCAAGCGCTTTGATTTGTTTTTTTTGCGAGATATAGCGCTATATAAATTCCATGTTGTAGTAGTAGTAGTAGTAGTAGTAGTAGTAGTAGTAGTAGTAGTAGTAGTAGTAGTATAAGATAAAGACACACACAACCACATGGAGTCAAGTAATAGACACACACACACAACCACATGGAGTCAAGCGCTTTGATTTGTTTTTTGCAAGATATAGCGCTATATAAATTCCATGTATTATATAAGATAAAGACACACATCTCAACCACAAGAGATTGAACGGGCTCTCCAGCCCCTGCACACAACCCAAACCCAGGGAGTCAAGGTGAAGGACACACACAACCCAACCCCATGGAGTCAACATGAAGACACATACAATAACCACAAAGCAAAGCAAAATACCATGAAAAAGAAATACCACTGATCCACTTCTACATGTGTTGTTCTTTCAGGCAGTGTGTACACTAGCCTAGGACTTCAAACTGATTCACAAGACCCATGGAACATTCCTTTGGAGTGAAATCATCTCCCCAGCTAATCAGTTTATAAATATATTATGCCTTATAAAATAAAGAAAATAAAATGTTTCAATTTTCTTCTTTCTCCTGAACCTAGTAGGGCAGAAGAAAAAAAGAGGCAGACCACCAACATCCTACACTGCCTGTTAACATCACTGAGATCAGTGGTCTGGGAGGGCTACAGGAGATGGTAGAACTCAGCAGAGACACAGAGAGATGGTGAACCCTGGTGGCATTGTGTGGAGCTCCTAAGGCAATGGAGACAGCTGAGTATGTTGTGTAATTAGTAGCATAGTTTGATACACTTCTGAAAGCATAATCAGAAGCATGTGCGCAGACACTGTTTATCAAGCCTAAAGATGATGAGCTTTTCAACGATGTGTCACTTGTATGGTTTTTAGCCTTTTGTGTATGCAGACTGAATTATTTTTTAAGGGGACGGGACAGCTCAGTGGTCACAGCGCTCACTTTCCCCCAGCCAATGTTAAGCAGCGTCGAGCGTGGTTACCGATTGGATGGGTGACTGTTTACACACCTTGGCTTCAGTACAGTCCCCCCAGTTCACCCAGCTGTAAATGGGTACCTGCCCTCTTTAGGGTCAGGGAAGGTAAAGCAGCGAGGGAGAAGAGATGGGCACTGCCCTCAACATTCTGGCCCTTAGAGAAGCTGAGGTATCTGATGCCTAGCTCCCCTATGACCAAAAACTAATAATAATAAAATAAAATAAAAATTTTCAAAAAAGCTCCCCTACAACCACACAGGTTATGGGACACCTTTACCTTTGTTTACTTTTAGGCTGAATGTACAAGGTGTGGCCAAAGTCAGTCAGTCACTGCCTCAGAATGGACAGGCTGATGACACCACACCTTCATGAGACAGGGAGGAAAAAAAAATATCTCTATATATATATATCACCAACTGACATACCTTGAGGAGATCCTCTGCCCTTCTCAACACATTGTTGGCCAGAGTCAGCTCCTCTTTCTTGTGGGGCTTCTGCTCCATCTGCAGGTACAGGTTGATCTGCACACACACACACACACAGGGGAATGGATATAGCCTAGTGGTCACAACATTAAAGTTAAAGTCTGTCCTGAGCCTAAGGCTCATCAGGCCTGTGCTTATCCCGGTTTCTGTGGCGTTAAGCGACTGAGAGTCATAGACTCCCCCCTGGATAGGACGCCAGTCTATCGCAGGGTTAACCCCCAACACAAGGTTGGTACCCCTTTTACACCTGGGTGGGGTGAGAAAATAGCCGTAAAGTGCCTTTTCCAAGGGCACAACGCCATAGTCGAAAGCTGGGATTGAACCCGCAACCTTTAGATTACGAGTCCAACGCCCTAACCACTAGACTACAGTGGCGGCTAGTCACAACATTGCACTCCTGCAATTTGACGACCCAAGTTCGATTCCCGGTCGAGGGGATTTTATCCTCTGGAGTTAACATCAGTGCTGACTCCACTCACCCCACAAAGTCTTTCGGATGAGACTATAGACCATGGCCCTGTGTGCGAACGCACGCAGAACATCTTGCACACACGTTAAATCCTGTTCCGCTTTTCGTAAGAGTAGGCCATTGTGTGCCGGTGGGAACAGATGACATTTACAAAACTGCATACACATGGGGGACTGGATGTAAAAAAGCACATTAGTGCTTATCCCATAATCCTCGATATAAAAGAATAAATAAATAAACAAATAAATAAATACATGTATATATATACAATACTGTCAGCTGCATGTCCCATTAGCTCTTCCAGACTATCAAAATGATGTATCATACAAATCACTATAATCATGTCTTTCAGTTTCTGTTTCCAAATCCTACATGAAAATTGGGATAATAATGATGACGAGTATACAGTCTTTTTTGTGTGTGTGTGAAAATGATGAGAAAAATATAATCTTCAGCACAGGCTATTCCTGATCAGAACCTTTCTCTGTAATTAATTTTCCACCAGTACTGCTTTAACAACAGAGAGTATTATCTAATTTATAACATTCATATCAAGATTCAATATAAAATCATTAGCAAATGAAGAGTCTCAAGTATTCAAATACACACACACACACACCACACACACACACACACACACACACCACACATACAACACACACCCACACTACAACACACACACACACACACACAACACACACACACACACACACACACACACACACACACACACACACACACACACACACACACACACACACACACACACACACAACACACACACACACCACACTACAACACACACACCCACACTACAACACACACCCACACTACAACACACACACACACACTACACACACACACACACACACACACACACACACACACCACACACACACACACACACACACAACACACACACACACACAACACACCACACACACACACACACACACACACACACAACACACACACACACACAACACACAACACACACACACACAACAACACAACACGAAATAACAAAAT
>CM060344.1:85473-102487 GCA_030674155.1 Stramonita haemastoma
AACACAAACACACACAACACAAACACACACACACACACACACACACACAGACAGACAGACAGACAGACAGACAGACACACACACACAACACACACACACACACACACACACACACACACCACAACAACACAAACACACACAACACAACACACACACACACACACACACACACACACACACACACACACACACACACACACACACACACAACAACACACACACACACACACACACACACACACACACACACACACACACACACACACACACACACACACACACACACACACACACACACACACACACACACACACACACACACACACACACACACACACACACACAACACACACACACACACAACAACACACACACAAACACAACACACACACACACACACACACACACACACACACCACACACACACAACCACACAACAAACACACACACACACACAACACACACACACACAGACCGCTGCCTTTCAGCACACTGCTATACAGACAGCCACACTCCAGCTTCAGAGGCCCCCTCACCTTGAGGTAGGAGCGGAGAGAGAGCCAGATTTTGATGTTGCGCACTTTGTTCAGGCGGAAGTGCGGCATGTCAAACTTGCGTGCACGTCGTGACGACGTCAGGTAGCTGAAGTGCTTGGCATACAGCAGACGCTGTGAGAGAAAATAAACAGGGGAAAGACAGTCAGCCTGTATCATACCTTTTTTTCTATGGTTTTTTTTTTGGTGTGTGTAAGTCAGTCAGTCTTCAATTTTAACGTCTTTCCACTTTAAGTGATACCAGACGACCCTAAGGTAGGAGACGAGAGAGAGAGAGAGAGACACTGACACTGACACTGACACAGACACAGTTTTATTGTCCATACAGCATTACAGCCCTGTAGACAAGGGGGAATAACAAGTTCAGATAAATTTGTGTAACATAATAACATTTTTCAAATTTTCATCTCACTTCGCACTTACATTATGCTACTGCACATTCTAATAGCCACGCAGGTGACACACACACACACACACACACACACACACACACACACACACACACACACACACACACACACACCCCACACACAACACACCACCACACTCTCTCTCTCTCCCCTCCCTCCCCCCCCCCCCCCCCCCACACACACACACACTAACAGAATCAATAAAGGACCATCTAAGGACTAGTTACTCAGTTCCGTTATCTTTTTCCTAATATTCATTGCTTCTCCAATGAATTTAGCTAGACTTTCTATTTTCTCTTCACTGCTGACAGATAGAATATTTGAAACAGAATTCATATCAGCAATGCCTTTAAACACACTTAGCGCCTCACAGTTTCTGCGTTTATCAGAATAGGCCATACAATCGAAAAGAAAGTGAAATTCGTCTTCTGTGGCATTTCGGCATGAAGGGCATATATTATCGTTAGAGTTATCTTCACTTGAAAACCAATACTTACAATTTTTAAGGCCACTGACTCTTAGCCGAAATCTACTGAGACTGATCTTGTACCATTTGTTGGTTATAAAAGACAGATATCTTTCTGTTTGAAAGACACTTTTGAAGGAACTATACCACATATATTTGTCATTATTTTCTAAATCTGAATGCCAGTTCTGTTTGTAGCATGAAATAAGTCTATCTTTAAATTCATTAATGAAACTATATTCACATCCTACGTCTCTACTCAGCCACACAATACCAAATCCATTCACACATAAAGTTTTCTGTACATTTGACACCCAATTAAGTCGACCAGATTCATGTTGTAAGATTAGCATTTCATAAGCCTGTCTACATATTCTAGAAGCTGGTTGTTTAAGAAGTTTTAACCAGTATTTAATGCTTTTTATATATGCCCTTATGTATAACGGATATCTACCACTTTCCCCGTAAACTAGATGGTTTGATGCATGTAAAGGAACAGATAGAAATGAGAGAGAGAGAGAGAGAGAGAGAGAGAGAGAGAGAGAGAGAGAGAGAGAGAGAGAGAGAGAGAGAGAGAGAGAGAGAGAGAAGAGAGAGATCGACTGTGTGGTGTGTGTGTGTGTGTGTGTGTGTGTGTGTGCGTGTGTGTTCGCGCACGTGTGTGTGTGTACGTGTGTGCATGTTCATGTGTGTGTTTGATAAATAGTAACAGCAAATGAAAACATATTTTTACATTAACAAATCAAGAAAAAATTTTAATGTAAGGATCCCAAAAGAATTACAAGAACTACAATAAATGCCCTATAGGACTTAACAACAAACCTTTAGCAATGTCAAACGTAAGATTTACATTGTTCAAAACATTGTCAATAGAAGTCTCAGAAAACGCAGGGAGGTAAGGTTTTAAAGTGCTACATTCAAGTATGATATGGGTATTTGAAATATATTCACCACATAAGCATTTAACATCTTTGCTGAATTTTGTCATGAAGGCATTTAATCTTATCCTGAAAAATAATGTCTTGAGTTGTCTTTCTTTGACAACATTTGTATGAACTTCTAAGTGATCAATGTATTCAACTATACTTTTCCCACTCGGAGTTGAATGTTGAGGCCGCTTGTTTTGCCGATACTTTTCTACAAATCTGTTTATGGATGCTGCTTCTAACAATCGATAACCCTCTTCAATGGATAAAGGGACACGCAGTACTATAGACCCCTTTTCATTACGTGCACCTTTTTTTGCAGCCCTGTCAGCCCACTCATTAGAAAATAATCCTATATGTGAAGGAATCCAACAAAAGGAAACATGAATTCCTCTTAGAAGTAAAATATTTATGAAGTATTTGATGTCTAATATAAGTTTAGTAGTTTGCTTATAATTTGTAGACTTTAACCCTCTTCCATTCGCTTTTCTGACCAAGAAACTCCTCCTAGTATTCGGAAAATTTCAATCTTTTTCTAGTAAAACACAGTTCCTTAGTAATATACACCACCATATAAAAACTACTGATAGTAGAGTCTTGAAATTTGACAGGAATGTTCATAAGTTGTCATAGTTTACTTTGCATCAAAATTTGACAGTCCTGCTTATATATGTCGTGTTGCTGTCCCCCTTTTTGTCACCAAATCAAGGTGACAACATGTTCACTTCATGCTGTTAGTAAAATAATATGCTCTAACATGCACATCATGCACTAGTATGAGTCAAAATTTTTTTAAAAATAGTGTCCTACCTACAGGCCCTCTGTAGGATTCCACGTCAGGGTAATCGATTGAATAATACACATCACATGAAGATTGTCACCAAGTCCATTGTCTGGGATTGTACAGTTTTTCTACATACTAAAGAGAAATAAAAAATACGCAAACACGGTACATTATTTATTCACGGGATGGATTGCGTCGTGCCTTGAACTGGGCTTTGATGTCATTGAGAAAGGGCCTGATCTTGTAGAGAGGGTCGTACTGGGGGCTGTCACGTCCAGGTGTGTCACTTGTGTCTCTCAAATGAAAATATTGATTCAGCTTCAAAAATCTTGTTTTGGGCATGACAGTACTGATCCATGAGTGAGAAAACTTGGGGTCAGTGGACCAGTACATATGTATTCTGAGCAGACGATTGATTCCCATCATTATCAGTATAGACAGGTAAGCCCTGATCTCCTCAGGTGTTGTGTCTGTCCACAAAGGATCAGAAGCCACACCTCTAGCAGCGATCTTTTGTTTAGCATACTAATTTGTCTCATCTGCCGCACTACGAAAAAAAGTTGGGGAAACAAACAGAAAAAAATAATCCAGGGGCTTGGCACTGAGCGGTAGTGTGTGTACAGGGCCTGCAGGCAACTGAAAATCTTTCACTGCCAGCGCTGTGTGCGCCGCGCGCCACGTCGTCTGCAAATTTAGTAGTGGAATGTTGTCTTCAGGGTCACTTTCTACTGCATAATCCTCATCTATTTCATCCCTTCCTTCTTCAGTTTCAATTTCAACATCAGATTCTCTATTCTGTTGTCTTTCAATCTCCTCAACTTGACGCATAATTTCGTCAATTTCGTCTTCTGGAAAATCTTCCCACATTTCATCTTCGTGCTTTGCCGCCATTCTTAACTATGAGAAAATGTGTGAATGAAAATGAGAGACGCTGACTAATTTCTTGAGAAGGGAAGGATGTGTTGTGCCAGAAATAGTACTGAAAAGCCATTGGGCTATCCTTACTATAGCGGGAAAAGTCACTCATGGTGTGTGTGAACTTGTTCATGCTCACAGCGTGATGGAAAATACCCACTGGCCGCGAGCGATTCTCGGCATGCTGCGGCACGATAAAATAAATGGGGCCTTTTCCGAAAAGCCCGCTGCGGCATTAGAAAATGGGAGAGGGTTAAGGCATACAATGCGGATTTTGAATCCACACACATTAATATATGAAAGAAACAGTATGGGTGATCTAAAATGAAAGTCAAAGCCATGAGTATTGCTATCAGTTCAGCTGTAAAAACAGATCGATTTTTACCAACATAATATGATTTTTCTATCTTTAGTGCTGGTATAACGAATGCTGAACCTGCTTGATGATTGTCTAAAAGTGAGCCGTCTGTATAAATTTTAAGACAATGAGAGTAATGATGTTGCATATGCAAATGAACATTGACTGCCATAATATTTGGATTCTCATTCTTTTTCATGTTAATATAATCTACATCAAACTGGGCTTGCTTCATTTCCCAAACAGGACAGACTGAAACTGCTCTTTGTGTGTCTACATCGAATTTTAAAATTTCAGAACGCTCATAAAGATCAGAGGTGTAGGTGTTTATTGTCATCAAAGAGTTTATGTGTCGTGCTCTTTTGGGAAAATTTGTTTCAGACCTAATTTTGATTTCTTCGGATGCAAAGTTTTCAGGTGTTGAACCTCTTAGAATGTATTTGGCACATACAAGTTGCCGGTAATCATCAAGTGGTAACATTCCAATTTCTTTATATGTATCAAGTGCAGAGGCATGAAATGGTACACCTAGAGCCAGTCTATACGCCTTACAGTCTATACTTTGAAGTTTCTTTAGTAAGTACTTAGGAGCGCTAAAAAAGATTTCTTGTCCATAGGTTAATTTAGATCTAATAAGTGAGGAAGATAGATGTTTCAGAATTGTCAGGTCTTGTCCCCAATACTGCTTTCGGACAATTTTTAGCAAATTTGAACATTTTCTTCCTTTAGTTAAGATATGTTCCACAAGAGCGTTCCAAGTTAACTTTGAAGTGAGAAAAACACCTAAAAACTTTACTAAATATTTATATTCAACTATCTCATTTTCAATTTTGAACACAGGTAAGCTGTCCGGGTTACCACCATTGTTAAAAAGCATCATATGTGTGTGTGTGTGTGTGTGTGTGTGTGTGTGTGTGTGTGTGTGTGTGTGTGTGTGTGTGTGTGTGTGTCTGTGTCTGTGTCTTGTGTGTGTGTGTGTGTGCACGCGCATTCATATGTGTGTGCGTGCATGTCAGTACACACACGTCAGTATGTACATTAACCTGCATGTGCGTGTGTGTGCATGCATCAAAATGTACACTTGCATAAACAGACAGAGATTAGGCAAGACAGCAACATACATCACAAAAAAACCTGTGGCAAAAAAAAGAAATAAATAAATGAAAAAACGAAAACTTAACCCTCTTAGTCCTGATTCAGGATTTGCCAGGACTGAATAATTACCCCCCCCCCGTAAAGTCCCAATGCGGGATTTGCCGCGAGATTTACACACAGTAGATTTCCATTACGCTGTGGCCATCACTAATTGCTACCACATGTCAAAGCTCTATCAGGCTAGAAGGAGAAACCCTGTAGAGTGTCTGGAAGTAATTATAACTGCTGGTATGTACTTAGAAGGAGGAAAAGGCCAGCCAGCATGTGTGCCTGACCTGATTTCGTGATGGAATGCGAAATCTAGGGGCAGTATGTGTTCAGAGACATCGAATGCAAGAGGGTTGAATGCTACATTACCTGTTTGAATGTTCTGTCCGTGACTGTCAACAGGAAGAAGAAGATGCAGCTGAGGGCCAATCTCTGAATGAAGCCATTCACAATGATTAGGTTTTGCCTGTAAAAAAACACAACGGTATTTGTCAATCAACAAGCCAACAAATAATCCTCTTCATCATCAAAACTACAACAGGGAATCAAATTCATGTACACACAGGATTTTTAATTTTTAAATAGTGGTATTGCCTGTACTGATTTGGAAAGAAGAGTACATGTGGTAGAGATCAGATGCTTCAGGAGACTCCTTGGCATCTCCTACAGAGACCAACCACATAAACAATGAAGAAATGCACAACAGAATCCTGCAAACTATTGGTCCCTACGAAAATCTTCTAATAATCATAAAGAAGCATAACGTTAAATGGTACAGGCATGTCACAAGATCAAATGGACTCTACGGATAGATAGATAGATAGATAGATAGATAGATAGATAGATAGATAGATAGATAGATAGATAGATAGATAGATAGATAGATAGATAGATAAATAGATAGATAGATAGATAGATAGATAGATAGTGGTATTGCCACACCCCCCCCCCCCCCCAACCGAGGGGAGAACAGTCTGAATTTTAAGCAGTGAAATCTGCAGTGACTGAAAGTGGTACACACACTCACACTCACACACACACACACACTCACCCCCAGGAGTTTTTCCTGGCCAGAGACCACAGCCAGGAGCAGAGCTGGGTACTCAGCTCCGTGGGCACACTTTTGGCGTAGTAGAAGCGGTACACCAGGGGCACGCAACCCAGGATGAAGGAGAGGACCACTCCGATGAAGATGTAGTCCGAGCTCTCTGGCAGGTTGTCCACCTTGTCGATGATGGCCCAGCCGATGTCCAGGGCCGTCAGGTCCAGCTTCTTGCACTCATTCCCTTCCCAGATCACACAGCTCACTGTGTGGGTGTGAAGAGAGAGAATAAATTTTGAACTTTTCTTTTGTTTGAGGGGGGGGGGAGAGGGAGAGGAAAACAGAGAGGAGGGAGGGAGGGGGGGGGGGAGAGAGAGAGAGAGAGAGAGAGAGAGAGAGAGAGAGAGAGAGAGAGAGAGAGAGAGAGAGAGACATAGACAGACAGACAGAGACAGAGACAGAGAGAGGGAGGGAGAGAGGGAAACAGAGAGGGGAGAAGAGGGAGAGAGAGAGAGAAACAGAGACAGACAGACAGATGACCAGGGCAGTCAGGTCCAGCTTCTTGCACTCGTTCCCATCCCAGATCACGCAGCTCACTCTGTGTGTGTGAAGAGGGGGGGGGAGAGGAGGGGGGGGGGGGGGGGAGAGAGAGAGAGAGAGGGGGGGGGGAAGAGAGAGAGAGGGGAGAGAGAAACACAGAGAGAGAACAAATTTTAAACTTTTTAAAAAATGTTTTGAGAGGGGGGGGGGGGGGGGGGGGAGGGAAAACAAAGAGGAGACAGACAGACAGACAGACAGACAGACAGACAGACAAACAGAGACAGACAGAGAGAGAAGGGGGAACAGAGACAGACAGACAGACAGACAGACAGACAGACAGACAGACAGACAGACAGACAGACAGACAAACAGCTGTCCAGGGCTGTGAGGTCCAGCTTCTCGCATTCGTTCCCTTCCCAGATCACACAGCTCACTGTGTGTGTGGAGAGGGGGAGAGATGGGTGGGGGAGAAAGAGAGGGGAGAGCAAAACAGAGAGAGAGAGAGAAAATAAATTTGAACAAATTTTTTAGCATTTTTTTTTTAGGGTGAAGAGGGGGAAACAGAGAGGGGGAGAGAGAGAGGAGAGGGGGAGGGAGAGGAGAGAGAGAGAGAGAGAGGAGAGAGAGAGAGAGAGAGAGAGAAAGACAGACAGATAGACAGACAGACAGACACACAGACAGACAGAGACACACAGACAGACACACAGACAGAGAAACAAAGAAAGAAGGGAGGGAGATGGGAGGGGGGGGGGGGGGAGAGAGAGAGAGAGAGAGAGAGAGAGAGAGAAGAGAGAGGAGAGAGAGAGAGAGAGAGAGAGAGAGAGAGAGAGAGGAGAGAGAGAGAGAAGAGAAAGAGAGACAGACAGACAGACAGACAGACAGACAGACAGACAGAGACACACAGACAGAGACACACAGACAGACACACAGACAGAGAAACAAAGAAAGAAGGGAGGGAGATGGGAGGGGGGGGGGGGGGAGAGAGAGAGAGAGAGAGAGAGAGGAGAGAGAGAGAGAGAGAGAGAGAGAGAGAGAGAGAGAGAGAAGGAGGAGGAGAGAAAGAGAGATAGAGAGGGATGTAAAGAGGTAAAGAGAGAGAGGGGGGAGACAGAGACAGAGACAGACAGACAGATGGGGCGAGGGGGACACACACATGCACGCAAGCAAGCATGCACGCATGCACACACACACGCACGCACGCACGCACGCATGGGCACACACACACACTGTCACACCCACCTTTATCAGGCTGGGCATTATGACTGGCTAGGTTGGTGGAGGTTGGCTGCAAAACAAACACACAAACACACTGTTATCACCACCATACATGTATACATGGCATAACAGCTGTACACACTACACTTTCTGGCTGTTGTTGATGATGATGGTGGTGGTGTTGTTACTTATGGTTTTGTTGTTACTTGCACTGTGTTTTGTTGGTTTTTTCATTGAGTTTGTGGTGGTTGTTGCTGATGTTGTTGTTGTTGCTGCTGCTGTTGTGTTGCTGTTCTTGCTGTCTTTCTCACCATCATTATCATCATCATATGATCACATTGTCATTAGTGGTGGTGGTGGTTGTGTGTGACTGCTGTTAAGCTGTGTAATTAAAACTAGGAACATTGCTCATCAAATGAATCCTTTTCCTCCCAAATATTTCACTTTTGTCATTACATATACCATTATACCTATACGTCATTTGGCTGCAAGGAACACAGATCATGACAAATAATCATAAAACTTTAATTACGAATTAATGACATTCATTATTCAGGGCAAACAGTACAGAGGTTGTCTTCTACTTGAACATTTTTCATCACTTAACTACAAAACAAACAAAGATTTTCTAAAAATTGAATGATCAAAACAATGAAATATGATGAAACAACATGCCCTTACACACACACATGCACACATCTGTGCCTGTAATCAACCTATTTACTCTGTGTGTGTGTGTGTGTGTGTGTGTGTGTGTGTGTGTGTGTGTGTGTGTGTGTGTGTGTGTGTGTGTGTGTGTGTGTCTGTGTCTCTGTGTGTGTGTGTGTGTGTGTGTGTGTGTGTGTGTGTGTGTGTGTCTGTGTGTGTGTCTCTGTGCGAGTGTGTGTGTGCATGCATTTGAGCAGGTGTGCATTTTTGCATCCATGTATGCATAAAAAGGGTGTGTGAGCCTGCATGCATACAAGCATGCTTGCATGCCTGTGTATGTAGTATGTACATGTATATACATACACACATATATATGTTTGCTGCACACTCTAATTCCTCACTGGTTGCTTTCTATCTGTTATTCAGTACACATGCATATATTGTATATACAGTGATAAAGTCTTTCACCTCATAAAACATTCATACTGAAAAAAAAAAAAAAAAAAAAAAAAAAAATATATATATATATATATATATATATATATATATATATATATACATACATTACACACACACACACACACACACACACACATACACACATACGTACGTATGTACATACATACATACATACATACATACATACATACATACATACATACATACATACATACATACACACACAAATACAACAAAGATAATGCACGTAATCACCTTCCACATCTGAAAGGTATGAACAAAAAAGAGAGAGAAAGAAAAAAGACTTTCACCATCCAGAATTCACCATTTAAAGACCCCAAAAGACATGCCAGATTGGTCAAAGAAAACAAGAAACAAGAAATATATATATTTTTTAAAATCCCAAACAAACAAATCCGCACATGACAAGTGTTACTGCTTGGAATCAAGACAACAAACAAAACTGCCCAGGATATAAGATGCAACAGCAAAAAGCCCCTATCCCCCCCCCCCCCTCCCCCATTTAAAAAAAAAAAAAGTTTTTTGTTTTTTTTTTAATCTGCAAAAGAAAGGAACAAACACAGAAGTGAAGTGATGTGAAAGCAAAGCTGGCAGACATTCTGTCTGAAAATAAAGTGAGAAAATAAACTCTGTTAAAACAAACAAAGACAGAGAAAAAACTTAATTACCTTGACTAGAGCTCCACAAACATTAACTAGTTTAATTAAGCGCTAGTCGATGAGGAATGACTGAACAGTCTAAATCTCTTAATTCCAATCTGTATGTAGCAGTCCACCCCCCAAGTTCACCCAGCTGTCAATGGGTACCTGCCCTCTTTAGGGTCAGGGCAGGTAAAGCAGCAAGGGAGAGGAGATGGGCACCGCCCTCAATATGCTGGCCCCTAGAGAAGCTGAGGTCTCTGATGCCTTGCTCACCTATGACCATCTAGGTTATGGGACACCTTTACCTTTACATTTTTTTTATGTAGCAGTACAGGTTTCTTCTGAGACTGAACAGTTCAAATCTCTGAATTTCAATCTCTATGTAGCAGTACAATTTTCTTCTGAGACTGAACAGTTCAAATCTCTGAATTTCAATCTCTATGTAGCAGTACAGGTTTCTTCTGAGACTGAACAGTTCAAATCTCTGAATTTCAATCTGTATGTAGCAGTACAGTTTTCTTCCAAGACCGAACCACTCTTGAGGTGACAGGGCCTGCATAGTGACAGGACTATGAACTGTATGGTCGGATTAGACTGAAAACTTGTGGCAGTGGCTTTTTTCCACAAAATTTTGCCAGAGACAATAGTCTTGTTACTATGGGTTCTTTTTCATGTGCTAAACACATACATAGATTTGTTGTTCATCCGAAACACTTGCACCCAGACCGCCACTCCAGGTCTAGTGGATCGGGGGGAAAAGTTCAGGTTGAGACTAGGAACTGAACCAGCAACCTGTCTTTTTTTAATCAAGTGCATGACCACTAGACCATCGATCTGTTCAAAATAACAAGGGGGGGGGGGGGGACCCAACTCAACAACCTGACACTCAAGCACAGAGAAAGAGAGAATGATCCCAAGATACTCATACTGCAAGGTACACTTTTCAGATTACACTTGTAACTGAAGTTTACATGGGAAGCAGTCATAACCTGCTGCCTCTCTCTCTCTCTCTCTTCATAGAGAGCAACCAACCAAGGAGAGAGCAGTTTCAGTATAAATGAATAAATAAATAAATAGATATATATTATATACAGTGACATTGGCTATGATGGAGGAGAAATGCTGATACTGGGTGTCCTTACCCTCTCCTCAGACAACCTCTGCAGAAAATCAGCGGTTGATTCCTGATCAGCAAATACATAAATAAATTAATTAATTAATTAATTAATTAATCAATCAATCAATTAATCATTCAGCACACTGTCTGCCTATTGACTCCTTGTTTGGGTTGAGGTGGTGTTGAGTGTTTGACGACACACAGTGACACATTTCAAGATTTGTAAGATTTCATGATTTGAATATGATTAGCCTGTAGCCCCTACTAGGACTTTGAGAATGACATGAAATTATACAAAAAAAGTAACATGGTTATATGATATGTGACAACATACACAGTTTAACGCTGCCTGTGTCAGAAATATTGCAGCCAATCTTCTAAGCAATTTCATAGAACTGTTCAAACACACACACACACACACACACACAACACACACACACACACACACACACACACACACACACACACAAACAACACACACACACACACACACACACACACACAAACACACACACACACACACACACCACACACACACACACAACACACACACACACACACAACAAATCACATAACCAGAGTCCAACACCACTAATGCATTAAAACCAAAAAAAACCCTGAAACCCTTGATGACCACAAGAAAAACCAGACCCACCTGGTTACTCTCAAAGCAAAAAAATGTTAAAATGGTAATAAAACCAAGCCCTTCTTTATTATATACATTATGTGTATATGTACCAAAATACAGGAGAAGATACATACAGGAAAGTTGAAATCTCAGTTTCAGATGAGAAAACTTGATTAACGCCAAGAGAGATTTAAAAGGAAATATGATGTATGAAAACAAGACAATTCTGCTTCACTCATGCCTTTTCAGATCAAAACCATATCTTCCCATTTTACTGATTTTTTTAAATTCTGCCATCAAAGTTTACAAATTGCAACACTCTAACCACCAGGCTATCTCATCCTTGTGTGTGTGTGTGTGTGTGTGTGTGTGTGTGTGTGTGTGTGTGTGTGTGTGTGTGTGTGTGTGTGTGTGTGTGTGTGTGTGTGTGTGTGTGCCTGCGTGCCTGTGCATGTGCACATACACATGCTTAACGCTGTATGCATGTGTGCATACATGCATGCGCATCTGTGCTATGTTGTTTGTTTCCATACTATTCATGCCACAAAAATGCTGTTTACTCACACACACTCTGTGTAGTACACTTGAGTCTCTCGTTTTTCTTCTTTTTTTTTTTAAATTAACAATCTACATCTCCGACACAACTAATTTTTTTTAATACATTTTCTTCACCGGTGTTGTTAGTATTCTCCTCATTACCCCTCACCAATCCAATCCAGCACACAAGGAAAACAGACACGGGGGCAGAGAAGAAGAGGAGGAGACAGGAAAAGGGAGGCAGGCAAACAACTCCACACTAGAGGATAGCAGTTTGTACATTGACCCAGCATGACCCCAGAACAGCAGAGGGGAGGCCCACACACCGTACACAGCAAAGGCAGAGGAAAACACAACACACACACAAGCACACGCACACGCCACACACAGCACACACACACACACACACACACACACACACACACACACACACACACACACACACACACACACACACACACACAACAGACACAAACACACACACACACACACAACACACAACACACAACACACACTACACAACACAACACAACACACACACACAACACAACACACACACAAACACAACACAACACAACACACACACACACACACACACACACACAACACACACACACACACACACACACACACACACACACAACACACACACACACACACACACCACAACACCACACACACAACACACACTCATACCCTTCCCCCAACCTACCCACACCACACACACACAGGTGCGCCACACATGTTAGTTCGTTAATAAATCAAAGACACAGGTAGGGGCGGCACTCTGCAATACCTGCAGCAGACTGCCATTGAGGAAAATGCGAGGGATGGCGCCCCTAGCCCCCTGCTATACACCAACACAACACAACACAAAAATCACTAGTGAGAAAAAAAAAACAAAGAAACATACACACACACAACAACAAAAAAACCTAGTCAACAGCAACCAACCAGGCATGCATATATATCTAAGAAATACTCCAATAATTCAACCACACAAGCATATTAAAAAAAAAAACCCATAAAAAAAAAACCAAATAAATAAATAGATAGGCAAAATCAAATAAAACAATAAAGTAAGACAAAAACAGCGACCTCTGTTATAGCACTCACGGATAGACATTGACAACTTTTTCAAACAAAAGTTCATCATACCATGCAAGCCCCACCCCACCCACCCACCATCACTGTCTCTATCCCACTCTCTCCAGCCCTACCCCCACTCCCATCTCCATTCTTTCAAATGCGCTCAATGTGTGCTGCACATGGGACCTCTGTTTATTGTCTCATCCAAAAGACTAGCGCGCAGACCACAACTCACGGTTACTGAATGAGGGGAAATATTTCAGGCACAAAAAAAGGGATCAAACCACCCCACACTTTGAACCCAGACTTCTGGCTTTGTAGACAGGTGGGTAACCTCTAGACCACAAATGTCACTGTCTTACTACACAGAGAGAGAGATGAGAGAGAGAGAGAGAGAGGAGAGAGAGGAGAGAGAGAGAGAGAGAGGAGAGAAGAGAGAGAGTCACAGAGAAGAGAGAGAGAGAGAGAGAGGAGAGAGAGAGAGAGAGAGGAGAGAGAGAGAGAGAGAGAGAGAGAGAGAGAAAAGAGAGCGAGAAGACAGACAGACAGACAGACAGACACACGACAGACAGACAGACAGAATAGGAAGAGAGACAGCAACAAGATTTTCTTGGAAATGTATAAAAAAATATTTTTTAAAAACTTTAATCAAAATGCTAGGAAGAGTTGGTTTTCTTTTAGTCACATGTGTAAATGCAACTGGGTTAATACACTTAGCATGCACCTTTCATGCTTGCCCTCTTCCCATGCAGTTATGTTAAATAATCACTGTACACAATTTTCTCCTAAAATATCCACAGATGGTCACCTTGTAAAATCTTCATCTACTTGTCTATTTCTTTGTGCACTTTTTTTTTACGGGGGGGGGGGGGGGGGGGGGGGGGGGTGCCCCAACTGTGCTGTGCAGTTGCCTCAAATTTTTTTTCAGAAAAAGTAGACAAAAAATGACAGTAAAACCATGGTACAAAGAGAACATGAATTGGAATTTTAAACTTCACTTCACAACATTAAGATGAAAACAAACACTAAAAACTTACTAGCAAAACTTAATGCTTGCGGGAAAACTACCCTTAAAAAAAAACAACTTCCAAACAAATCCGTAACTTCCATTATTTAAACTGTCACAACATATTTACGACAGATTCGCGATACATGGACAACTTTTATTCTAAAAACGGCTACACATTCTGTGCCTTCCAAACATCATATCTGTTTGAGGACAAAACCACCAAAATGAACGCAAAACAAAGCAGTCGACAAGACAATAACACATTCAACATCAACAGAAATAAGCTCTGGCTACATGCAGCAAGCATGCAAGAGAAATACACTTTAAAAAAAAAGGTCACAAAATACAAAAAATAAATGAATTATCAACAACAACAAAATGATAATAATAAAAAAAATTTTAATCTTACCGGCTGGAGCAAGTTGATGTCATGGAAAGCACTGGGCGACAGACCCTCACTGACCAGCTCCTCTCCAAACTCCTCATGGACGTTGCTCTCATTCTCCGACAACTCGCTCTCCGAGTTACTGGTGGAGTAGGAGGAGGTGGTGGTGACGTTCAGACTGCATGCGATCCTCCCACTCCTCCGAGCTGATGGTGGCCTGCATGCATGCGCGCACACGTCAATCATGTCACACGTCATTACATACAAAGTCCTTCAGATGAGACTGTAAACCGAGGGCCCCATGTACAAACTCACGAAGAACATCTTGCTCACACCTTAAATCCTGTTCTGCTTTTTGGAAGGGTAGGCCCATCGTGTGCAGGTGGGAACAGATGACAAGATTGACAAAACTGCATACACTTGGGGACTGGATGTAAAAAAGCACATGAATGCTTATTCCATTGTCCTCAATATTAAAAGAGCAAATAAAAAATATAAATAAAATTTTTAAAATTACATTACATTACCAGGCTTCAAGGATTTGGGAACTTGCACTCTTCCACGTTTTCACATCCAGTCCACGTACGTATGCAGTTTTGTCAATTTTGTCATCTGTTCCTACTGGCACACAATGGTCTACTCTTTCAAAACGGTAAAACAGATTTTAAGGTGTGCATAAGATGCTCTGCATGCATTTGTACAAGGGACCTCGGTTTTTAGTCTCATCTGAAAGAGCTTTAGGAAGAGTGGAGTCAGTAATGATGTTAACCCCAGGAAAAATATCCCCTTGGTCAGGTTAGAACCTGGGTCAGCAAATCACTAGAGCAGTGCGCAAAGCTCTTAGCAGCCAGGCTACCCCATCCAATAAATAAATGAGTATATATGATAAACAAATAAATAAATGAATATATAAAATAGATAAATAAATAAATCCCCCAATAACCAAAGATGGATCTGGTTTCAAAATGTGGGCAAGATGTAATGCATGTGTCAGGATCAGGACCTCAGTTTACAGTAAAAGGCTTGCCAGGAAACAGGACACACACATGTCAGGATCAGGACCCTCAGTTTACAGTAAAAGGCTTGCCAGGAAACAGGACACACATGTCAGGATCAGGACCTCAGTTTACAGTAAAAGGCTTGCCAGGAAACAGGACACACACGTCAGGATCAGGACCTCAGTTTACAGTAAAAGGCTTGCCAGGAAACAGGACACACACGTCAGGATCAGGACCTCAGTTTACAGTAAAAGGCTTGCCAGAAACAGGACACACACGTCAGGATCAGGACCTCAGTTTACAGTAAAAAGGCTTGCCAGAAAACAGGACACACACACGTCAGGATCAGGACCTCAGTTTACAGTAAAAGGCTTGCCAGGAAACAGGACACACACATGTCAGGATCAGGACCTCAGTTTACAGTAAAAGGCTTGCAGGAAACAGGACACACACATGTCAGGATCAGGACCTCAGTTTACGTAAAAGGCTTGCCAGAAAACAGGACACACACGTCAGGATCAGGACCTCAGTTTACAGTAAAAGGCTTGCCAGGAAACAGGACACACACATGTCAGGATCAGGACCTCAGTTTACAGTAAAAGGCTTGCCAGGAAACAGGACACACACATGTCAGGATAGGACCTCAGTTTACAGTAAAAGGCTTTTCCAGGAAACAGGACACACACGTCAGGATCAGGACCTCAGTTTACAGCCTTACCTTAAGATTTGCCAGGTAACAGCACACACAGCCAATTTTTTAAAATTATCAATTGTTGTTGATAGTGTGTGTATTGTATAGGTCGAAGGCAAGTGCTTTGATTTGTTATTGCAAGATACAGCCCTATATGAATTCCATGTATTATTATTATTATTATTATTATTATTATTATTATTATTATTATGTTGTTGTTGTTGTTGTTGTTGTTGTTGTGTTGTTGTTGTTGTTGTTATTATTATTATTATTAATGTTGACTGCAGGGAGAAACTCCCTTCCAATAGACAACTCAGCACAACTCAAATCTACACACTCTTTGAGAACGACTTCATCACCATGAGTCCCAACTCTTTGACCTAAAGGATACATATACATTAATAATAAATATTTAATATATAATATATATAAATATAT
>CM060344.1:102587-117587 GCA_030674155.1 Stramonita haemastoma
GAAACGCCGTTTTCGGGACCTTGCCGCCCGCACTTTTCCGCCTTTCCAGAGCCCAGGCCACCACGACCGTATTCTACACTATGCAGACACACCGGACAACCATTTTGGATGTGTGTGGCACTGGAATTGTGGCGACACCACCGCCCGCAAGATGGCAACCCCGCCTGTACACAGCCCAGTTTGTCGCATAGACACAGGGTACAGTGTACGCAAAAATCACCCCTACAACACCATCCAATAAGAATTTCATAATAACATCATGCACCACAGTAATCTGCCGGGTCCCCTCCACACGCACAAACACAAAAAACCGCACACACAAGCCCCAGCGAACGCACGCACGCGCGCATGCATACCCACCCTCCCATGAATAAGAGCTAAAGAACTAGAAGCATTGTGACGAAACGCCGTTTTCGGGACCTTGCCGCCCGCACTTTTCCGCCTTTCCAGAGCCCAGGCCACCACGACCGTATTCTACACTATGCAGACACACCGGACAACCATTTTGGATGTGTGTGGCACTGGAATTGTGGCGACACCACCGCCCGCAAGATGGCAACCCCGCCTGTACAGAGCCCAGTTTGTCGCATAGACACAGGGTACAGTGTACGCAAAAATCACCCCTACAACACCATCCAATAAGAATTTCATAATAACATCATGCACCACAGTAATCTGCCGGGTCCCCTCCACACGCACAAACACAAAAAACCGCACACACAAGCCCCAGCGAACGCACGCACGCGCGCATGCATACCCACCCTCCATGAATAAGAGCTAAAGAACTAGAAGCGTTGTGACGAAACGCCGTTTTCGGGACCTTGCCGCCCGCACTTTTCCGCACTTCCAGAGCCCAGGCCACCACGACCGTATTCTACACTATGCAGACACACCGGACAACCATTTTGGATGTGTGTGGCACTGGAATTGTGGCGACACCACCGCCCGCAAGATGGCAACCCCGCCTGTACAGAGCCCAGTTTGTCGCATAGACACAGGGTACAGTGTACGCAAAAATCACCCCTACAACACCATCCAATAAGAATTTCATAATAACATCATGCATCACAGTAATCTGCCGGGTCCCCTCCACACGCACAAACACAAAAAACCGCACACACAAGCCCCAGCGAACGCACGCACGCGCGCATGCATACCCACCCTCCCATGAATAAGAGCTAAAGAACTAGAAGCATTGTGACGAAACGCCGTTTTCGGGACCTTGCCGCCCGCACTTTTCCGCACTTCCAGAGCCCAGGCCACCACGACCGTATTCTACACTATGCAGACACACCGGACAACCATTTTGGATGTGTGTGGCACTGGAATTGTGGCGACACCACCGCCCGCAAGATGGCAACCCCGCCTGTACAGAGCCCAGTTTGTCGCATAGACACAGGGTACAGTGTACGCAAAAATCACCCCTACAACACCATCCAATAAGAATTTCATAATAACATCATGCACCACAGTAATCTGCCGGGTCCCCTCCACACGCACAAACACAAAAACCCGCACACACAAGCACCAGCGAACGCACGCACGCGCGCATGCATACCCACCCTCCCATGAATAAGAGCTAAAGAACTAGAAGCATTGTGACGAAACGCCGTTTTCGGGACCTTGCCGCCCGCACTTTTCCGCACTTCCAGAGCCCAGGCCACCACGACCGTATTCTACACTATGCAGACACACCGGACAACCATTTTGGATGTGTGTGGCACTGGAATTGTGGCGACACCACCGCCCGCAAGATGGCAACCCCGCCTGTACAGAGCCCAGTTTGTCGCATAGACACAGGGTACAGTGTACGCAAAAATCACCCCTACAACACCATCCAATAAGAATTTCATAATAACATCATGCACCACAGTAATCTGCCGGGTCCCCTCCACACGCACAAACACAAAAAACCGCACACACAAGCACCAGCAAACGCAAGCACGCGCGCATGCATACCCACCCTCCCATGAATAAGAGCTAAAGAACTAGAAGCGTTGTGACGAAACGCCGTTTTCGGGACCTTGCCGCCCGCACTTTTCCGCACTTCCAGAGCTCAGGCCACCACGACCGTATTCTACACTATGTAGACAAACCGGACAACCATTTTGGATGTGTGTGGCACTGGAATTGTGGCGACACCACGGCCCGGAAGATGGCAACCCCGCCTGTACAGAGCCCAGTTTGTCGCATAGAAACAGGGTACAGTGTACGCAAAAATCACCCCTACAACACCATCCAATAAGAATTTCATAATAACATCATGCACCACAGTAATCTGCCGGGTCCCCTCCACACGCAGAAACACAAATAACCGCACACACAAACACCAGCGAACGCACGCACGCGCGCATGCATACCCACCCTCCCATGAATAAGAGCTAAAGAACTAGAAGCATTGTGACGCAAACTCCGTTTTCGGGACCTTGCTGCCCGCTCTTTTCCGCGGTTCTAGAGCCCAGGGCACCACGACCGTATTCTACACTATGCAGACACACCGGACAACCATTTTGGATGTGTGTGGCACTGGAATTGTGGCGACACCACGGCCCGGAAGATGGCAACCCCGCCTGTACAGAGCCCAGTTTGTCGCATAGAAACAGGGTACAGTGTACGCAAAAATCACCCCTACAACACCATCCAATAAGAATTTCATATAATACCATGCACCACAGTAATCGGTGGGGTCCCCTCCACACGCACAACCACAAAAAACCACACACACAAACGCCAGCGAACGCATGCACGCGCGCCACATACCCACCCTCCCATGAATAAGAGCTAAAGAACTAAAAGCGACCCTGCAGATTACTGTGGTGCATGATATTGTATGATATTATTGTTTGATGTGTGTTGGAGGGGTCATTTTCCGTACCCTGTACCGTATTTCTATGCGACAAACTTTGCTATGTACAAGCAGGGTTGCCATCTTCGGGGCTGTGGTGTCGCCACAGTTCCAGTGCCACACACATCCAAAATGGTTGTCAAGTTTGTCTGCATAGAGTAGAATAGGGTCCTGGTGCCGTGGGCTCTGTAACTGCGGAAAAGTGCGGGTGGCAAGGTCCCGAAAACGGCGTTTTGAACACATCTTTTCCAAACGCTTCTTTAGCTTATTCATGGGAGGGTGTGTATGCATGCGCGCGTTCGTGCGTTCGCTGGTGTTTGTGTGTGCGGTTTTTTTGTGTTTGTAGGTGTGGAGGGGACCCAGCAGATTACTGTGGTTTATGATGTTGTATGATATTATTGTTTGATGTGTGTTGGAGGGGTCATTTTCCGTACCCTGTACTGTGTTTCTATGCAACAAACTTTGCTATGTACAAGCGGGGTTGCCATCTTCGGGGCTGTTGTGTCGCCACAGTTCCAGTGCCACACACATCCAAAATGTTTGTCAAGTTTGTCTGCATACAGTAGAATACGGGTCTGGTGCCGTGGGCTCTGTAACTGCGGAAAAGTGCGAGTGGCAAGGTCCCGAAAACGGCGTTTTGGACACATCTTTTCCAAACGCTTCTTTAGCTTATTCATGGGAGGGTGTGTATGCATGCGCGCGTGCGTGCGTTGGCTGGTGTTTGTGTGTGCGGTTATTTGTGTTTGTGGGTGTTGGGGCCGGACGGGCCCGAAAAGGGTTCTTTGGATCCCGTCTTTGCCCAAAACCGCACCTTTTTTGCAGGGGGGTGGGTATGCACTCGTGCACGCGCGCGCGCTGGTGTTTGTCAGTGCGTTTGTTTGTGTGCGCGCATGTAGCGGGGACCCTGCACTTTGCCCTGGTGCATCATATTGCTGTATATTGTCATTATTATTGGGCGCCCTGCTTGGTTTTCGGTGCATACACTCTACCCGATTTGTTTGCCACAAACTAGCTTTCTCAGCTCTTGAGGGCTTCGGTGTCGCCACAAGTCCGGCGCCACACACGTCGGAGATGGCAGGGGAGGGAGTATGCATACGGTACCATACTGTCCTGGTGCCTTGTTGTCGGTAGCCGTGCAAAAGTCGGTGCAGGACGGGCCCGAAAAGGGCTCTTTTGGTCCCGTCTTTTCCCCAAACCGCACCTTTTTGGCAGGGGGGTGGGTATGCATGCGCGCACGCGCGCGCTGGTGTTTGTCAGTGCGTTTGTTTGTGTGCGCGCATGTGGCGGGGTCCCTGCACTTTGCCCTGGTGCATCATATTGCTGTATATTGTCATTATTATTGGGCGCCCTGCTTTGTTTTCGGTGCGTACACTCTACCAAATTTGCTTGCCACAAACTAGCTTTCTCAGCTCTTGAGGGCTTCGGTGTCGCCACAAGTCCGGCGCCACACACGTCGGAGATGGCAGGGGAGGGAGTATGCATTTGGTGCCATACTGTTTTGGCGCCTTGGGGTCTGTAGCCGTGCAAAAGTTGGGGAAGGACGGGCCCGAAAAGGGCTCTTTGGGTCCCGTCTTTGCCCCAAACCGCACCTTTTTGGCAGGAGGGTAGGTATGCATGCGAGCACGCGCGCGCGCGCTGGTGTTTGTCAGTGCGTTTGTTTGTGTGCGCGCATGTGGCAGGTACCCTGCACTTTTCCCTGGGGTATCATATTGCTGTATATTGTCATTATTATTGGGCGCCCTGCTTGGTTTTCGGTGCGTACACTCTACCCGATTTGCTTGCCACAAACTAGCTTTCTCAGCTCTTGAAGGCTTTGGTGTCGCCAGCGCCACCAGACGTCAAAATTGGTTGGAGGGGTAGTGTGCATACTGTAGGGCGCGGTCGTGGTGCCGTGGGCTCTGAAACTGTGCAAAAGTGCGGGTGCCGTGGGCCCGAAAGTGGCGTATTTGTCACATTTTTTGCGCCTTCTTCATCTTATGCATAGGAAGGTGTGTATGCGTGTGCGCGTGCGCGCGCTCGCTGGTGTTTGCTGGTGCGTTTGTTTGTGTGCTTGCTATAGAAGAGACCCTGCACTTTGCTGTGGTGCATCATAGTGTATGAAATTATTTGTGGATGGCTCTTGTAGGGGTCATCATTGCCTACACTGTACCCTGCTTCCTTGCCACTGACTTGTCCCCGTCAGAGCGGGGTTGCCATCTTCGTGGCGGCGGTGTCGCCACATTCCAGCGCCACCAGACGTCAAAATTGGTTGGAGGGGTAGTGTGCATACTGTAGGGCGCGGTCGTGGTGCCGTGGGCTCTGAAACTGTGCAAAAGTGCGGGTGCCGTGTGCCCGAAAGTGGCGTTTTCGTCACATCTTTTGCGCCTTCTTCATCTTATGCATAGGAGAGTGTGTATGCGTGTGCGCGTGCGCGTGCACGCGCTCGCTGGTGTTTGCAGGTGCATTTGTTTTTGTGCTTGCGTGTAGAGGAGACCCTGCACTTTGCTGTGGTGCATCGTATTGTAGGAAATTATTATTGGATGGCGGTTGTAGGGGTCATCATTGCCTGCACTGTACCATGCTTCCTTGCCACTGACTTGGCCCCGTCACAGCGGGGTTGCCATCTTCGGGGCGGCGGTGTCGCCACATTCCAGCGCCGCAGACCTCCAAAAAATATTGGAGAGGTAGTGAGTATACAGTAGGGCGCGGTCGTGGTGCCGTGGGCTCTGAAACAGTGCAAAAGTGCGGATGCCGTGGGCCCGAAAGTGGCGTTTTCGTCACATCTTTTGCGCCTTCTTCATCTTATGCATAGGAGGGTGTGTATGCGTGTGTGCGTGCGCTCGCTCGCTGGTGTTTGCAGGTGCGTTTGTTTGTCCAAGTTTGGTTGGGCGTCTTACTGTGTCAGACTGAAGGTGGGTCTAATCACATGAACCAGTTACTGGAATTCTTTTTGAGCAATCTTTCGCATAGGTTGCCTTGTATTTAATACAGTGCCAATGGTGTAGAATGCTGTGATGGTGACTAGTTTTTTGTCTGCACACTTCACTTATATATATATATATATATATATAGATATATATATATATATATATAATATATATATATATTAATATATATATATTGTCTTGGTGCTGTGGGGTCTTTTACCGTGCAAAAGTTGGGGTTGTGCGGGGCTGAAAACGGCTCTTTCGCTGGCATCTGTGCTCAAAAAGGCACCTTTTTCGGGCAGGGGTGGGTATGCGTGCGCCCACGTGTGCGCGCGCGCTGGTGTATATCCGTGTGTTGGTTTGTGTGCGCGCATGTGGCGGCGACCCTCCACTTTGCCCTGGTACATCACCTTACTGTATTTTGTCATTTGTCTTGTACGCAAGGCTTGTTTTTTGTTGCGTACACTTACTAGCTTTCCCTCACACAAACTAGCTTTCTTAACCCTTGGGGGCCCTCGTGTTGCAACAAATCCGGCGCCACACCTATCAAAGATTGTGGGAGAGAGTTTATGCATACAGTACCATCTTCTCTTGGTGCCGTGGGGTCTTTTACTGTGCAAAAATGGGGGTCGGACGAGGCTGAAAACGGCTCTTTCGCTGGCATCTGTGCTCAAAAAGGCACATTTTTCGGGCGGGGGTGGGATTGCGTGCGCGCGCACGCGCGGGCTGGTGTTTATCAGTGTGTTTGTTTTTGTGTGCGCCTGTGGCGGCAACCCTCCACTTTGCCCTGGTGCATCATATGGCTGTATATCGTCATTATTCTTCTGCACAATGCTTGTTTTTTGTCGCGTACACTTACCAGCTTTCCTTCACACAAACTAGCTTTCTTAGCTCTTGGGGCTCTCGTGTCGCCACAAATCCGGCGCCACACCTATCCAAGATGGTAGGAGAGAGTGTATGCATACAGTACGATATTGTCTTGGTGCCGTGGGGTCTTTTACCGTGCCAAAGTTGGGGTTGCACGGGGCTGAAAACGGCTTTTTCGCTGGCATCTGTGCTCAAAACGACACCTTTTTCGGGCGGGGGGTGGGTATGCATGCGCGCACGCGCACGTGCGCTGGTGTTTATCAGTGTGTTTGTTTGTTTGTGCGCATGTGGCAGTGACCCTCCACTTTGCCCTGGTGCATCATATTGCCGTATATCGTCATTGTTCTTGCGCGCAATGCTTGTTTTTTGTCGCGTACACTTACCAGCTTTCCTTCACACAAACTAGCTTTCTTCGCTCTTGGAGGCTCTCGTGTCGCCACAAATCCAGCTCCACACCTATCCAAGGTTGCGGTAGAGAGTGTATACATACAGTACGGTATTGTTTGGTGCCGTGGTATCTTTTACCATGCAAATGTGGTGGTTGGACGGGGCTGAAAACGGCTCTTTCGCTGGCATTTGTGCTCAAAACAGTCCTTTTTTCGGTTTTGGGCATGGGAATGCGTGCTCGCACGCGCGCCCGCTGGTGTTTTATCAGTATGTTGGCTTGTATGCGCGCATGTGGCGGCGACCCTCCACTTTGCCCTGGTGCATCATATGGCTGTAATTGTCATTATTCTTGTGCGCAATGCTTGTTTTGGGTCGCGTACCAGCTTTCCTTCACACAAACCAGTTTTCTTAGCTATTCGGGGCCCTCATGTTTCCACAAACTCGGGCTGGTGTTTATCAGTGTGTTTGTTTGTGTGCGCGCATGTGGCGGCGACCCTTCACTTAGCCCTGGTGCATCATATGGCTGTATATTGTCATTATTCTTGGGCGCAATGCTTGGTTTTGGTCGCGTACACTTACAGCTTTCCTTCACACAAACTAGCTTTCTTCGCTCTTCGGGGCTCTCGTGTTGACACAAATCCGGTGCCACACCTATCCTAGAATGTGGGAGAGAGTGTATGCATACAGTACGATATTGTCTTGGTGCCGTGGGGTCTTTTACCGCGCAAAAGTGTGGGTTGGACGGGGCTGAAAACGGCTCTTTGGCTGGCATCTGTGCTCAAAACGGCACCTTTATCGAGTGGGGGGTGGATATGCGTGCGCCCACGTGTTCGTGCGCTGGTGTTTATCAGTGTGTTGGTTTGTGTGCGCGCATGTGGCTGTGGCTTGCATCTGTGCGCCAAACGGTATTTTTTCGGTCGCGGGGTGGGTATGCGTGCGCGCACGCGCGCGCGCGCTGGTGTTTATCAGTGTGTTGGTTTGTTCGCGCGCATGTGGTAGTGACCCTGCACTTTGCCCTTGTGCATCATATTGCTGTATAATATAATACGTACTTACACAGCTGCAAGCTGTGCAGTGTTACCACTTTTTTTAATCAAGACATCTTACTAGGAACAAAAAAATATTTACATTAACATTCAAAAAGATTTTCGCGTGTGCGTGTGTGCGTGTGTGTGTGTGTGTGTGTGTGTGTGTGTGTGTGTGTGTGTGTGTGTGTGTGTGTGTGTGTACGTGTGTGTGTGCGTGTGTGTGTGTGTGTGCGCGCGCGCCCCACATACGAGAGAGAGACAGAAACATGCTGACGGACAGACAGAGAGGGGGGGAGTACAGATCAAAGTTTATGCACCGGAGATCTTATGCACATACTCTACATTTAAAAACAGTAGTCAGTCATTCAATAAAGCCCGGAACAAAGACCTTAGTCAAGTACACGTTTTATTTTTGGTCATAATTTTCACGCATATTTGTATTCCTTTTCATCATGTTTTGAAAAAAAAAAACTGTCATTCTAAACTTTCCTTTTTGCTGTATTTTAGCAGCGAGCCGGCTACCCAACCCTAACTCCAGTTTTGTTTTGTTGTTTTTGGCTGAAGGGGGAGGTAGGCTTTTTCCCAATGCGCTGACCAGCAGTGACACATGACCGATTAACCGACTTTTTATTTGCTTTTGAATTACACAATTTGAAATATTCCAGACCACAACAATGTGTTCATTCCAATATGCTTTCAAAGCACAGATGGCAAAAAGCTTAAGTTCATCCATGTTATTTTTACAGTCAGAAAGCAAACCCTGATTGAGTAAGTGCAAAACAGCTCGTAGAAGATGGGAGTTTTCTTAAACTTGCATTCGTCTTAGAACAAGTGAGTTCGAAAGTCAAGTGTCAATGGTGTGTGCTCACCACCTACATTCTAAACTTCAAAATTAAAGCATACATTTTTATCAGTTTTGTGCAGGGTCGTTTTTTTAAAGAAATACATGAAACAAGGGACTACAATTCTACATTTGCAGAGTAAAAACTAAAAACCAGCCTCTCAATCGCAATATATTTTTACACAATGTACATAAAACTTTGCTTTTGACCCGGAATACTACTAAATAGGGGAAGCAAGCACCAAACAAAGTGGAGCGCATAAACTTCATAACAAATTCACCAGATGCCATGCAAAACCGTCTAAGAATCTCACATAAATTCATCGGCCGATGTGCAATTAATTTCAGTATTCAGTGCTCTCTTTCTCTCTGTCTCTGTCTCTCTCTCTCCAGCACTATTGCAGTGAAGTACTATACTACTTTCTTACATTTGCTCACTGGGAAAATGGACATAACAGAAAGAGTACAAACGTTCAATGCACAAAAAAGCAGACAAGTAATCATAATACAATGAGTACTGATCTATGCAACGTTTTTCAAAAAAAATTCATCTTCAGTCTTGCTTAACATTTTTTTAATATTATGGGGTCTCCAAATATTTTCCAATTTCCGGGGTTTGGGGGTTTTTGGGGGTTGTTTTTTAACTTTTTCTGTTTTTTATTAAACATGATGAAGCCTCCGACATGTTCTCCCACTTTTCAGATTTGACACAAAAATAAAGGCTGTAACAAAGGCACATTGTGTTGGCAATGGAAATATACTGCTAGGGAATGCAGATGGAGCGGTCTATTAATGGACAATACCTGGGTAATGAACATGTCTTTGACCTAGGGCAAAGTAACAGGCAAAAAGGAAATAAGATTAACAGTACACCAATACCAGATGGCAGCAATCTTGCACGCATTTTATAATTAAAGGCGAAAATGTTTTCTTACGGATTTTGTCAAATACCTGAAACTGCTTTCATAGGTTTGGGCTTTTCTAATGCGACATTTTTATTCTTCCTGGATATCCATCCTTTCCAAAATGATTGTGAGCTTTTTAAAAGTCATGTTGGTTGTGGCTTGAAAATCCAGAAATTCTAAAGTTTTCTATAAACCACACACACATTCTATTTCAGTAGATTTGTTTTCCACATAATAACCCTCCTCAAAAAAAAAAAAAAAAAAAAAAAAAAAAAAAAAAAAAACATTATAAAGGTTTTAACACACAAAAGGGTATGCAGCTTTTCTGTTGGTTGCACAATATAGGGTACATTGGTGATAGATACCTGCGGTATACCATTCAATACATTTTCCTGCAGTACAAATTCATCAGTTATAACAGTATTTCTTTCGCTCCTATTTGGGTATGGAGAAAGGGTGACTATTTCTTTTGCTCTTGTTGGGGCATGGAGAAAGGGGGACTATTTCTTTTGCTCTTGTTGGGGCATGGAGAAAGGGGGACTATTTCTTTTGCTCTTGTTGGGGCATGGAGAAAGGGGACTATTTCTTTTGCTCTTGTTGGGGTATGGAGAAAAGGTTACATTTCTTTTGCTCTTGTTGGGGTATGGAGAAAGGGGACTATTTCTTTTGCTCTTGTTGGGGCATGGAAAAAAGGTTACATTTCTTTTGCTCTTGTTGGGGTATGGAGGAAGGGCGACTATTTCTTTTGCTCTTGTTGGGGTATGGAGGAAGGGTGAATATTTCACTCCTTATTTGGGTATGGAAGAAGGGTGAATATTTATTTTGCTCCTTATTTGGGTATGGAGAAAGGGTGAATATTTCTTTCGCTCTTTTGGGGATATGGAGAAATGGTGATATCAGGTGATAATGGGAATAAGTAAAACTAAATGCAGTGTATGAGTACACACACACACACACACACACACACACACACACACACACACCACACCACACCACACCACACACACAACACCACACCACACCACACCACACCACACACACACATGCACGTCCTTTTCTATAAGGTTTGATATTCTTTTTGTTTATATTTTCCCCTTAGATGGCTTGACAAAAAAGCAAATGTTTTGCTTATTCAATATACCATCTTGAAATAAGATTATTGTTCGACTGACACACTGACCTGAACGTGCTCTCTACTTTGATAATGCCCCTTCCCTGTAATGTATTCCTTTAGTCTTAGTATTTTCCTCCAATGATTATTCAAAAATATTTTCTAAAACCAGCGCCCCTTTTTTCAATTCCCAGTTGGGTTATTTTCTATCATTAAAGTGACTTTTTCTGTCTCTTGACTTGGGTCCCGAGGTCCAATGGTGACATTTCTTTTGCCTATGAGACCGTTTTACTCCCACCATTTAGGTAGTTATAATTCGCTTAGGGGATACAGTTGGGAATATATCCCATCAAATTTACCAGTAGAGTCGGGAGGTACCTCACAACACTTTCGGATTATCAACTACTGTGGGTTCTTTTCATAAGACAAGTCCGTAAGTACCTGGATCTGATTGACTTAAAGTCTTCAAAAGGCTTGACAGTTTCGATACTTTTTTTTTTCAAAATACTCGATATTCAGTTTTCAACAGACCCTTCAAATCATTTTAAAATGCATTGTAAGACCAACACCATCTTTTGATTTTTAATTTTAAAGACGTGAAAATGAATACTTAAAAAAAACCGCTTCTAAAAGCTCCCCGTCAAAACCACTTCTACGTATTAAATCCAAAAATATGACTGCCTTCCCCCAATTTCCAATCATTGCAACTCTTTCCTCATCCTTATATACAAGAACATTCTAACAGCCCCCCTCTCCTCCTTTCCTAGAATTTCTTCGCGAAATTTCTAGCGCCCATCCTCCCCTCAAACAATGTGTAGCCAGTCAGTGTCAGCATTCTATACCATGTTGCCCACCTGCCTTTGTGTCCACATGTGGGGCCAGGGTTAAGGTTGAGATTAGTGTTAGGATTAGTCTCAACAAGTTGAAAGCATGCAAGGGCTGTCTGTCAGCTGGTCGGTCTGAATGCTAGAATGCATGTGGACACAAAAGTTCGTAGACAAGTGGTATGTAGCTGTAGACACAATGGCACGAAGCTCGAAATAGCATAAAGTTTTAAATCAGAATCATAAGATTAAGCCGCTAAGGCTGTCCGCAAATTTCCGTTTTTTTCCGGTTATCAAACTGATTTTCTGTCTTCTTACTTTGCTAGGGCTCCGAGGTTCGCTAATGGCGAGATTTTTTGCATATGCGGCCATTTTTCCTCCCCATTAAGGTAGCTGTAATCCCACTTCGGGGATTCAATTGAGAATTTAACCTATCAAATTTACCAAAAGAGAAGCGAGGCACCTCCCTGCTCTTTCCGATTTTCAACTGTCGTGGGTTCTTTGGTACAAGTCCGAAAACACACGGTTTCAAACTGGTTTAAAGTCCTCTTTAATTAAGACTTGACATTTATTTAAATTTTTTCCTCAAACTCGGAAGAAATAACAAAGCTAGGAATCGAATCCAGAACCCTGTGGTTTACTTGTGAGATAGGTGAACGTCTAAATCCTCCTACAGCCTTTCTTCTTATCAAAGTGATTTCAAGCCCGAAGTATTTTAATACGTTGCATCCATTTAAATAGCTCAAAATGAACTCTCGGAAAAAAGTTACAAGCTAGCTCTTTATTCTTTCCTCACTGCTGCGAATGTGCTTCCATAGTCTTCCTAAACACACACCTTTTCTTTTGTACTTTTTTTTACCATAATAATGTCTCCTCCTTACAACTGCCCCCCCCCCCCCCAATACACACACACACACACACACACACAACACACACACACACACACACACACACACACACACACACACACACACACGCACGCACGCACACACACACAAACACACACAGCACAGCACAGCACAGCACAACACAGCACAGCACAGAACACACACACACACCAAATCACTATAAAAAAAATTAAAGGTTTGCTTTGTCAAATTAAACTTTTTAGAAAAAGCGAATGCTTTCATTAAATCTGATGAACTTGATACCACAAATAAGTTATGAATGATATACCATTGGAAAATCACCACTGCTTCTTAATACTGTGAAACATGTTACCACTTTTTTAACTAATAGCAAAACCTATATTAAAACTTGATGTGCTGACTTTGCACACAAATTTTTGATACATAATTTTCTACTTGAGCCAAAATCAATGGCTACTCAATAGCCTACTCTTAAGGACGCTTTTACTAACTTTCAAAAAAGTTTTATTTATTTCATTGAAAAAAAGGACAAAGCACTGCCAGTTGCCCCAAGGGGCAGATAATTTTGAAAATATTATTATTTTATTGTTCTTAATCTTTTGATCTGATTCACTGGAGGAAAACCTTTACCAAACCATTGCAAGTCCTACAAAGCAGACTAGGACAAAAACATTTTTACAACCAAGCATTAAGAATCATTTGAAAAATAAGTTTAAAAAGATCAGGAACTATTACCACTGTTGTCCTACAAATTTGATAATTATTAAAGTTGGGACTCCTGTATTTTCATAGAGTAATATTTCATTAAATCCCTTTCAAAAAAGAAAAAGGAAGCCTTTATGGAAAAAGTTAGCATACCTTGTGACACTATTTTCTTGGATTTTTTTTAAAGGGACACTACTACAGAAAAATACAAGTTTTCAAAAATTTTAGTTATGCCACGAGTATCTTTTTCAAATGTTCATTTGATCAGATTTCTTTTTTTAACTGCGTGCAAAACATTTGCAGGTTCTGTCCCACAAGAATCAAGGGAAATACGAAAAATGAATTTTACAAAATAAAGTACACATTCCTTTGATCTTAGTGTAATACAGAGACTCGTTTTACATTAGACCATGTCCTTCCATAACAAAAAAGATATTGTCCTTGAACATTGTCAGCTTAAGTGCTGCACTGCTGTGCTTTGATGACAAGTAAAATAATATAAGACATTTTCTTGGGGAAAATGAATAAAAAGCCTATTGAAATATCCCGTTATGTACTTATATTCTATTTAAATTATTATTCCGAGAATAAGGGAATAAACAGAACTCTTTCTTGTGTTTGCATCTAGACTTTTCATGCTTCCGGCATATTAAATTTTGTCATTTGTTTCCAAAAGCCGAATAGGGTTTTAACGTGTGGGCAAGATATTCTGCGTGCATTCACACTCATCCGGATAATTTTCGGAGGAGTGGAGTATGCACTGATGTTAACTCCAGGAGAAAAATCACCTGAAATCGCAGGCCCTAGTGACTGATGTAAGGATTGCGTAGTCACTTGTTACCAGTTCCATAAGTTCTGGAGATGACTTGTCAGGAATGAGGTCACTGGCACTTGATTCCAGTTCCATAAGTTCTGAACTTGCAGGCTCTGATGACTGGTGCCAGGATGTGTGGTCACTGGCACTCGATTCCAGTTCCACAGTCCCTGAAAAGACAACGGCACATTTGTTGACATTCAAATTCTTAACTTACTTATTTTAAAGTGTAAAATCGTCTGACCACATTTTTTAAACAACGCCTGGGATTATTCTTTGCAGGTCAATGTCACAAGCCTGTTAATCTCAAAATAGTACATCTATTTGATTTTAGAAGATCGAATTTCTTAAGTTCTTAAAACACATTTTCAACATCGAAAGAGAGAGAGAGATAGAGAGACAGACAGACAGACAGACAGACAGACATAGAGAGAGAGAGAGACAGAGAGTGAGTGAGGGGGGCAGGAGAGAGGGAGGGGAAGCGAGGGGGGAGAGAGAGAGAGAGAGAGAGAGAGAGAAGAGAGAGAGAGAGAGAGAGAGAGAGAGAGAGAGAGAGAGAGAGAGAGAGAGAGAGAGAGAGAGAGAGAGAGAGAGACATCAAGGCAAAGATACAAAGACACACACAGGAGAGAGAGAGAGAGAGAGAGAGAGAGAGAGAGAGAGAGAGAGAGAGAGAGAAGAGAGAGAGAGAGTGATATCAAGGCAAAGATACAAAGACACACACAGGAGAGAGAGAGAGAGAGAGAGAGAGAGAGAGAGAGAGAGAGAGAGAGAGAGAGAGGGCGAGAGAGAGGGTGAGAGAGAGATAGTGCGAGACAGAGAGAGAGAGAGAATGAAACTAATGGGTCAGGAAATTAGTCTTAACACTTTAGAAAGCCTGGCCCAAGACAGAATCAGA
>CM060344.1:122587-130087 GCA_030674155.1 Stramonita haemastoma
TTTTCCTCCATCCTCTATCCTTCCCTAACAGGGTCCTTGACATAAAAAAAATCAGACCAAAAAAAAAAGAAAATAAATCAATCATGTGGACATATAGTTCAGAGGTCTTGTCTCCCCGTTTTATCTGACAGCGTTGTCGTCATAGCTTCTGTGGTGAGAAGGTTCCATGACATTTGGGAAATGTCTGATGATAAAAGAAAACACAAACATTCTCTAATAAAAAAGCAAAAATAAATTATATGTGCGTGTGTGCGTGCGTGCGTGCGTGTGTGCCTGAAAGAGTGTGTGTGTAAGCGAGTGCGTGTGTGTGTGTGTGTGTGTGCGTGTGTGCGTGTGTGCGTGTGTGTGGCGTGTGTGCGTGTGCGTGTGCGTGTGTGTGTGCGCGCGCGCGCGCACGCGCTCACGGAAATGTGTCAACCTCAAATTTTTACCAGCACTGAAGTTCAAGTGCGCGTCACCCGGTAAAACGAACCCCGTTTCAAGCCGATGTACCGATTTCCAATTCCGTAAAGACAAAACAGACCTTCCAGTATGACAATTTCTGAACAGAATCATCTGCGCTTGAATTCTTCAACAAAAAGCAGCCCTACTCATGTTCCAACAGTTTATTACGACACTACAATATCACGGTATTCTGCCAAGCCCTATCAAAGCGGTAAATATAGCCGATATTTTTGTTGGGCGTTTTACGGTAACAGCGACGGTGTCTATCCACAGCAGAAAGAGGTAGACAACAGAGGCCCAGCAATCTTTCCCTAATGATCGACTCCCGCAGTAACGCGGCGTAACACGAAACGAGTAGTGCAAGTCTACAACACAAGTGTTCCGCAACAAGTGGACATTTTGTGAAAAGCTCCGCATTTTTTAAAAGCTCCGCATTTTTGAAAAGTTCCGCACTTTTGAAAAGTTCCGCACTTTTGAAAAGTTCCGCACTTTTGAAAAGTTCCGCACTTTTGAAAAGTTCCGCACTTTTTCTAGTTTGTGGCTCTGGCGCCAGTTCCGGCAGCACTAGCCTATCAAAGCTTGCAATAATTATTCTGATCAAAGCATTGTCAAATACTCCTGTCGATTTTCTTGATATTAAACTTAATTTTGTAGAAGATCCCCCCTTAAAAAAAATATTTAAAAAAACACGAAAACCCAAGCATAAGACTGACAGAAAAGCATACAGAATATAGTTTTGTCATGATAGACATTCACACATTGTGACAAATGACTATTAGCAACAGTTTATGTCATTTTGTTTTTGTTCTTGGGTAGGAGCTACAAAGTTGCAACCCTCTTTATCCACAATTAAAGTAGTGGCATTCCGACTTCCCGAATGGTGTTTAAACACCTGTATGCATGCGTTTATTGTTGGGTTTTTTGGTGGGGGGGGGGGTTTTGGGGGGCGGGGTTAAGATTTTTAAAGCTCATCCATTCCTACTCCCACGAAAAGACCTCTTCCCAAAGGCAGAACCGGTTAACTTGTGCCCAGGGAGTTCAGCATACATAATGCACACAGGACTTCGGTGTGTAGTCTGATCTAAAGGACTTTGGGGGGGGGGGGGGGGGGGTCGAGTTGGTACTGTTAACTCCAGGGGGAAAATCTCGAATGGGCGAATCAATGGTGGCTCGATCCTAGTTGTCTGGCCACAAGAGGAGAGAAGGAGGGGGGGGGTCATGCATGTGTATAGCAACTGTAAAATGTATGAACGTTTCGGTTTCGGGAGTGGGGGGTGTTTAATTTTTTCTAGGTAAATGCGCTACCTAAGAATGCGATCACGGCATACACAAAAACCAGGTAAGATAGCACATGAATAAAAACAAATACTTTAGAACAAAATGAAAAAAAGATAATGGGTATGTCTTTTTGTTACAGTTAATCTATTTTTTAAAATCCTGGTAAATTATAAAACAGCGAAAATAGTTACCTGTCTTCGACATTTCCAGTTTCCATCTCCTTGTGCTCCCATGTTGTGTGGCTTCCTTCTTTCCTTACGCTACCGCCTTCATCAAGATTCTGTAGACTATAAGGAGGGGGGGGGGGTGCTTGAGTATGAAGATTCTGTAGACTGCAGAGGGGGGGGGTGATGAGTATGAAGATTCTGTAGACTGTAGAGAGGGGTGCATGAGTATGAAGATTCTGTAGACTGTCGAGGGGGGGGCATGAGTATGAAGATTCTGTAGACTATAAGTTGGGAAGGGGTGCTTGAGTATGAAGTCTGAAGACGAGGGAGGAGGGATGGGGGAAGGGGTGGGTGTAGGTCACCTTCGGGATTTCAAAACCTTCCAGGATGGGGCTGAGAGCAGCTTCTGCAGGAAGGCTGTTGCAGTCTGTGGTCCTGGGGAAGAAGGCTGTCTGTAGAGGGCCTGCCCTGCAGCAGTGCGGGAGGTGGCAAGCTGCAGACTGTGAACGTCGGGTTCCTTGTGGTGCAGACTGGTTCTTGGTGGTGGTGGTGGGTGGTGGTTGCAGATGTTTATCGGGCTTCTGTTGCATTCAGACTGGTGATGGTTGGGGCGGGGGGGGGGGGGGTGCGGATATGTCAGGCTTCTGTTGTATTCAGACTGGTTGTTGGTGGTGTGTGTTTGGGGGGGGGGGGGGGGGGGGGCAGATGTTTATCAGACTTCTGTTATGGTGCTTGTAGAAGAGTCGAGTTGAACACAATGATGGCTATGTTTCTGTGTCTGCCTCCTGAAAGAAACAAATGCCACTGCGTTAGATTGATTAAAAAAAAATGACCTGGGTCAAGTTTTAACATATTTCTATCAAAGTTACATGGAGTGTACATCACATTATGTGGACAGATTCCACTGAGGTGTTCATTTCAGTGCTTTTATTTTTGTATCCTAAGTTCTGCAGACCAACGATGTAGCCGAAACCCTGTTCAATGCACACAGGACATCTAGCTCACACTTTTTTCGGCGGAGGGGGGAGTGTAGCCTAGTAGACTGAGTTTGTAATCTGTGCATGTTCAAGCCACTACCTAGACACCTTTTTGAGGTTCTACTTATCAACCCTGAAGTTTACTCAGTTCGACTTCACTGCTCCGGACGTCTCGCATGACACTAAACCAAGGCCTGTTTGCTTACGCATGCAGAGTACCTTGCACAAGTTGAATCCTGTTTTGCACACAGGTGAAATCCCGTTCCGCCTTTCGGGAAAGAAAGCTATTACAAATACGAATACAAACTTTTAATATCTCAAGAACATGATAAATCCATTGGGGGGGGGGGGTCAAATATAGCTAAGACAACATTGTGTGCCCTACGGATGACAATGTCAAACAATGCATGCACACTGGTGTGGAAATCATCTGACGGCAACAGATCAAAGGTTCAAATATACTCCGGTGGTGAGGGGTTCTTTTTTTTTTTAGGGGGGGGGGGGTAACTATAACTGATGTTCTAAGTTCACAGTGTGCACCACACACACACACACACACAGACGTGGGCACGCTGAAAACACATCGTCTGTTCGTGATCTGACGGCTCAGAATCGAGCCATCCCTGAGATACCTGTTTTCGGGGATTTTTACCATGGACCTAACATCAGTACCGATTCCACTCCACTCCCCTAAAATCCTTTCGGATGAGACTATAAACCAAGGCCTTGTGTTCAAGCACTCGTATCTTGCGCACAGGTTAGAAACCCGTTGCAGCTTTCAAAAGAGGAGGCCATTGTGTGCCACACACGTGTCATGTTCAGACTCCATTACTGTAGAGGTGGGCAAAACCAGTCATACACAAAAAAATCTCACTATTGGTCAACCCCGTTATTTGCAGAAAAAATTGGTCAGTTTTGGCCAGCAGCAATGAAGACCCAAAAAGGAATGGGTTCCCTCAAGTCCACCTTGTCCAAAATCTCAATGCACCAACGACTCCTAAACAAGTCAATGCAGTGAACTCACAAAACTGGGTGACCCCAGACATTTTACCCCACCTTGTTCATTGTGGAGATGCAAAGTTTTAGTTCAGAACCCAGAAGACAAAACCAATCTTTACAAGACGTTTCCATTGAAACATGTAGTAACCACAATGGAAAACAATATGTATGATAAACAAGAACAGCAATAATTACCTGTAGGTGCAGTTCAAAATGGCCGGGCAGCGACACTGGTGAACGTCTTGCCCTGTCCCTTGCACTGCTCAAGTTGTCTGTGTCAGCGTCAGGTGATGAGTGCAGATGAAGTGGGTATGCTAAGCGAACGCAGCGCGTCCCCTTCTGTCAATCAGTGAGCAGAGTTCACCACGTGACGTTGCGGTTCGCGAGTTCAGTGCCCTCTATCGTAATAATAATAATAATGATGATGATGATGATGATGATGATCATGATGATCATGATGATCATGATGATGATAATAACAAAAATAATAATATTAATTACAATAATAATAATCATCATCATCATCATCATCATCATGAAGGAAGGTGGCAGGATGGTTAAGACGTTCGTCTGCCAATATGTAAACCGTGAGTTTGTGGGTTCATACCCAGCCTCGCCCTTTCTTCCCAGTTTGACGAAAAAATCGAACTGAATGTCAAATTTATTCGGATGAGACTATAAACCGTGGCCCTGTGTGCGAACGCACGCAGAACATCTTGCGCACTCGTTAAAACCCCGTTCCGTCTTTCGAAATAGCAAGGCAAGGCAAGACAAGGCAAGGCAAGGCAAGGCAAAGTCTTTTATTCGAGGATAATAGATAAGCACTCGTGTGCTTTTTTACATCCAGTCCCCGCCCTTTTCAGGGATACATCAAGTTGAAAAGATACTAAACAATAAAACTTTACGCAGTATTAAACAACACACAAGAATAAGGACACTATATATGATAAGGTAATAAAAATGCACTCGTTCAGAAGACAAAATCAGAAGTCACAATAAAAAGATTTTGATTATGGAAGAAAGGAAAAGTGTTAATAGGTAGAGAGCAAACAAGAGAACAAGATGAAATAAACAACTGAAGACATCAATCCACCACCATCTGTCAAAAGTTATACATGTGATAAAAATCATACATTTGGATAAAAAGGGGGGGGGGGTTAACTAATATCCTTATTGGAGGGGGGGGGAGAGATATTACCAATAAAAAATATAAAGAAAATAAAATAAGATAAAAAGAAAAAAAAATTTACATAAAACATCCTAGATGTTTCAAAAGAATAGGCAGAGAGAGAGAGAGAGAGAGAGAGAGAGAGAGAGAGAGGAGAGAGAGAGAGAGAGAGAGAGAGAGAGAGAGGAGAGAGAGAGAGAGAGGAGAGAGAGAAGGCAAGGCAAGGCAAGGCAAGGCAAGGCAAGGCAAGGCAAAATTCTTTTATTCGAGGATAATAGATAAGCACTCATGTGCTTTTTTACATCCAGTCCCCGCCCTTTTCAGGGAAAACATCAAGATAAAAAGATACTAAACAGTAAAACTATATGCAGTACCAAACAGCATAGAGGAATAAGGACATTATACATAATAAGATAATAAAAATGCACACATTCAGAAGACGAAAATCAGAAGCCACAATAAAATGATTTTGATTATAAAAGAAAAGGAGAAGAGTTAATAGATAAAGAGCAACCAAAGAAACATAATGAAAATAAACAACTTAGCAACCAAGAAAAGTCCACCCAAAAATAATTAGCTACAACATTGTTACAACTCATAACAACAAAATGAACTCAGAAGGAACTAAAGATAATACAATGATTATAATGATGACAATAAGAATAGTATCAACAATAGTGATAATAGTATGATAATAATACACGTAAAACTCATTCCTACACGTAGGTTGCACACACACACACACACACACACACACACACACACACACACATACATACATACATACATACATACATACATACATACATACATACATACATACATACATACATACATACATACATACATACATACATACATACATACATACATACATACATACATAACATACATACATACATACATACATACATACATACATACATACATACATACATACATATACGCAACTCACTCACTCATGTACGCTCGCAGGCAAATGCACATACAAATCACACACACACACACACACACACACACACACACACACACACACACACACACACACACACACACACACACACACACACACACACACACACACACACACACACACAAGTTCGCGCTCATGTCATCAATAAAGTTCATTTTAAAAAATATATATATATATATGCCTAATTTTAATCAAGTCATGTAACGGAACACAAAAGGAATCCATCCGCTGTGAGGCATATATATTAAAACATACATATTCTAATACCTGAATCTTATGATTATGTATTTATGGTCATAAAAATCACGTTCATAACCATTTTGTAATCATAATGAACATAATTATTCAGCTTACTTGAAAATTAAAAAATTATACAAAATCAACTGCATTCAACACGTAATTATTAAATAATACAAAAAGTGAATAAATATGTCTCAGTATGGATGATAACATGTTTCGGCAACAAGAGAAAGAGAGAGAGAGGAGAGAGGGGAGAGAGAGAGAGAGAAGAGAGAGAGAGAGAGAGAGAGAGAGAGAGAGAGAGAGAGAGAGAGAGAGAAGAGACAGAGACAGAGACAGAGACAGAGACAGAGACAGAGACAGAGACAGAGACAACAGAGAGAGAGAGAGACACAGAGAGGAGAGAGAGAGAGAGAGAGAGAGAGAGAGAGAGAGAGAGAGAGAGATGGAGAGAGAGAGAGAGAGAGAGGAGAGAGAGGAGAGAGAGAGAGGAGAGAGGAGAGAGAGAGAGAGAGAGAGAGAGAGAGAGAGAGAGAATGAATGAATGAATGAATGAATGAATGAATGAATGAATGAATGAATGAATAATCTTTTTTTTTTTTTTTTTTAAACTTTTTTAATTCCTTTTGTTGTTACAAAAGCATATATCCATGACAGGCATTATCATTGAGAATAAGTCGTATGTTCATGGGTGCATACTAATACTGTAATTGATTATAGAACGTTCAAATACCCTCATTCATATAATATGCATATAATGCCTACAAACATACACACACACACACACACACACACACACACACACACACACACACACACACACACACACACACACACACCACACACACACACACACACACACACACCTGCATACGTACATACAATTACATGAATACATACATGCATAAATACATACAATGTACCACCTACATACCATGCCCTATAATCATACAACAGGAAAATGTTACAGTTGCTTTTTTCCCTTTTCCACTTACAGTAAGACTTGTTTATGAGATCTCAAGATTTGGGCATCTTTTTTCTTTCCTTTTTCCCTTTTTTTTTTTTTTTTTATAAAGTTGTATGTTAATGGATTATCTATGTTTTATGTATCCAGAAATAATGCTTTATAATGACTCCATTCTATTTCAAATTTCATAAGGTTATTTGCAATGCGTGCATTATACTGCTCAGTTTTAAACCTATTATGTAGCTGTGTTCGAAAACTAGAAAATTTTGGTATATGACCATCAAGTT
>CM060344.1:135087-148532 GCA_030674155.1 Stramonita haemastoma
CAAAACAAAAAAAAAATAGAACTAAGAACAACAAAACTGTAGATATAAAAATATCAAATAGCAACGAAACAGCATTTAAAGTTATATGAACCAGGTTTAAATCAACTCAAATCATTAAAATATCATACTATTAAAAAGAAGACTACAATCATTTAGGGCATGGTACACAAGGCATCACATAATGCGACATATCTTTAAACCAGAACATTCATATTATGAAATCAAATACATTCCAAGGGAATAGTAAGGAGAGCCATTACTAAGAGAGAGAGAGAGGAAGAGAGAGAGAGAGAGAGAGAGAGAGAGAGAGAGAGAGAGAGAGAGAGAGAGAGAGAGAGAGGAGATGAGAGAGAGGAGAGAGGAGAGAGAGAGAGAGAGAGAGAGAGAGAGAGAGAGAGAGTACACAGTACATTTTTAGCAGGTAGTGTTGCGCACAATTTTCAACTGACCAATAATATCATCACTTAACACTCCCTATATTTTACTTATACATATATAAAGAATATACCATAATTATGATAAATGTGACATGAAAATAAAATATTAAGAATTTACTCTTTAAAATCTGTTACAAGTGCACAAAGATAAGATACATATAAAAACATTTAAACACACCACACACACACACACACACACCCCACACACACACACACACACACACACACACACACACACACACACACACACACACACACACACACACACACACACACACACACAGAAGAAGAGAGAGAAAGGGGGAGAATTATATATATCCAACAGGATGAGTACTGGTTCATTAGTTTTGATGCATCAAGTGCATTAGGTGATTTTTGAAGGTCGACAATGATTGGTGCTGTTTAATTGAATCGGGAAGGGAGTTCCACAGTACAGGGCCTGAGTATAGTAAACTGGACTTGAACAAGTCTATTCTTGGGATTGGGATACTTGGCTTTTCAGTGTTTCTGGAACGATTCATTGGGAACTTATCTCTTAAGGATGTGGGGACAGCTCTGCCATTATCTTAAACATCAGGATGCCCTTGTTATATTTTAGTCTTTGTTGTAGGGGGAGAATACTTAACTGAGTATAATCCACGTCAAGTAATGTTGTTTTCTTCAGGAGGATAAGTTTGAGAGCACGTTTATACAGACTTGATAAGGGTTTCATAGTGTTTGCACTGGCAGAATCCATAGGGTTGAGGCATAGTCTATTGAGGATTGTATATAAGCTTGAAAGAATAATTTCCTTGAATGGTAGTCAAGGAAGTGTTTAATTTTAGTCAACTGGTATACTCTTTGGGACAAGTATTTGCATAGGTGAGATATGTGGTAGAACCAGCTGAGATTTTCATCAATTGTCACTCCTAGAACTTTGTGATGAGAGGTTTGTTCGATTGCTTCGTGGTTCAGATCTGTCCATTTGACAAGATCATTGCAGCTTTGTTGTAATATGGTTGCAAGAGAGTCAATGTCATTATGGCTTGTATGTATGGTTGTGTCATCAGCAATAGTTCACATTTGGATGCAATATGTAGAGGAAGGTCATTTATGTATAAAGAAAAGAGAATTGGTCCTAGTATAGATCCCTGTGGTACTCCATAATGAATGGGTTTTAGATTGGATGTGGATGTAGTTGTTGAAACACACTGTTGTCTGTTCTTGAGATAAGAAGCAAGTAGTTCTAGACTATTTGACGATATATTGTACAGGTCTAGCTTTCTGATGAGAAGTGTGTGGTCAATTGTATCAAATGCTTTTTTGAAATCTACAAATAATACTCCACAAAATTTATTTTCATTAATGTTTGTTAGCCAATTGTCTATGAGACTAGTCAGTGCAGTATGACACGAGTGATTTTGTCTGAATCCTGACTGATTAGGGTGGAGTAGGTTGTTAGTTTCTATATGACTGACTAAGTGTTATTTATATGTTTTTCCAGGGGTTTTGAAAGAAGGGATATAATAGAGATTGGCCTATAATTTGAGGGATCTGAAGTGTCACCAGATTTGTAGATGGGGATCACTTTAGCAGTTTTGAAGGCATTGGGAAAATAGTTCTTTTCAAGACATTGGTTATATATATATGTGAGAGTGTCTGTGATAACTGGAGCTGAAAGTTTTAGAATTTTGCTGTCTATTCCATCAAGACCTCGTGTCCTTGACTGTTTGAGGTGAATCATGTAATTATGGACCTCAAAAACAGAAATAAATGGTATGTGGAGTTTTGAGGGAATATGCTTTTCTTGGCAGTATTGTTTTAATGTGTTTAGGTTATTGGATTTCGAATTGTCATTGCTAATAACATTAGTAGAAACGTTTATGAAGTGATTGTTGAGTTGTTCAGCAGTAACATCTTTGATTACATTTGATTTGGAAGATGATTGTTTGTTTGTTATTTGATTAATGGCCCTCCAAATGATTTTTGAGTTTTGTTTGGAGGATAGTAAATCTTGGAAATATTTCTTTTTTTCTCGACGTTTCTGTGAGTTTATGGCGTTTCGTAATCTTTTTGACTCTTCATGGTATTTATGTTTTTTTAAGAAATCTCTAAGATAGCATGCTTTTTCTAGTTCTTTTGTGAGCCAAGGCGGTTTGGGGACATGTTTGACCCTTATGGTTTTAAGTGGAGCATGTTTATTGTAAATTTCAGTGAAAGTTTTTATCCAAAACTCGATGGCCGAGTCTGGATCAGTAATGTTGAATGTTTCTGAGAGCATCGAGTTACTTAATTCGAGAAGGAAAAGCTTTTCATTAAATTTTGCAAAGGAACGATATGTTATGTTTTTATGGCCAGGTTTGGGAATTTTTGTTCCTTTTTTTGACCATGTAGTACATACTGGGTAATGATCACTGCAGTTATAGACAGGGACACATGTTTCTATGATGTTTTTAGGATTTGATACGTAGATGTGATCAATTATTGTGTTTGAGTTTTGTGTGACTCTCGTGGGTAAACTAACTAGTTGGTGAAGGTTGAATGAATTAGTAATTTGCGTCCATGCATTATTTACTTTTGTTAGATCGATATTAAAATCACCTAGTAGTATTACTTCCTGGATTCTAATAAGACTACGTTCATCATTGCATCAAACTTGTCAATCCAATTTTTTCTTTCTGCTGGATTCCTGGAGAGAGAGAGAGAGAGGAGAGAGAGAGAGAGAGAGAGGAGAGAGAGAGAGGAGAGAGAGAGAGAGAGAGAGAGAGAGAGAGAGAGAGAGAGAGAGAGGAGAGAGAGAGAGAGAGAGAGAGAGAGAGAGGAGAGAGAGAGGAGAGGAGAGAGAGAGAGAGAGAGAGGGCAAGGCAAGGCAAGGCAAGGCAAGGCAAGGCAAAATTCTTTTATTCGAGGATAATAGATAAGCACTCGTGTGCTTTTTTACATCCAGTCCCCGCCCTTTTCAGGGATAACATTAAGATAAAAAATAAAAATAATAGCCACAACTACACAACAACAATTATAATGATCCAAATACCAAAAGTAAGGAACCATACCAAGTATCAAACAACAGGCAAGAAATAACACAGAGATACAATATTAAGGTAATGTTATAAAAAGTCACTCATTCAGAAACGAAAATAAGAAGTAAGAATCAATGATAATTTTGATTTGGAAAAAGGAAAACAAACAAAAACAAAACAAGCAAAAACAAAAACAAAACAAAACAAAAAAAGCGCAATAATTAAAGAGCAAACATGAAAATATGATGAGGTTAAATGACTGAAAACATCAATCCACCACCATCTATCATCAAAATAAGTCCCATAAAACATAAGATTTTGATAAAAGGGGAGAAAGAACAACAACAACAGGTAAGGAATAAGACAGAGATACAATATTGAGGTAATGTTACAAAAAGGCACTCATTCTGAAACAAGAATATGAAGTAAGAATCAATTATGATTTTGATTTGAAACGAAACACACACACACACACACACACACACACACACACACACACACACACACACACACACACACACACACACACACACACACACACACACGCACACACACGCACGCGCACACACACACACACACACACACACACACACACACACACACACACACACACACACACACACACACACACACACACACACACAAAAAACACACACACAAAAAAAACAAATAAGCAAACAAAACAAAGCAACAACAACAAAAAAAGGGGCGCAATAATTAAGGAGCAAACATGAGAATACGATGAGGTTAAATGACTGAAAACATCAATCCACCACCATCTATCATCAAAATAGTCCCATAAAACATAAGTTTTGATAAAAGGGGAGAAGCATAACAAAAACAGGTAAGGAATAAGACAGAAATACAATATTAAGGTAATGTTATTAAAATGCACTCATTCAGAAAGAAAAATATGAAGTAAGAATCAATGATGATTTTGATTTGAAGAAGAAGAAAAAAAAACCAACGAGAGAGAGAGAGAGAGAGAGAGAGAGAGAGAGAGAGAGAGAGAGAGAGAGAGAGAGAGAGAGAGAGAGAGAGAGAGAGAGAGAGAGAGAGAGAGAGAGAGAGAGAGAGAGAGAGAGAGAGAGGAGAGGAGAGAGAGAGAGAGAGCACTAGCTAGTATAACACAATTCTCTAATTCTTATAATTTTATAGTAATAAAAATGAACATCTACTGCATTCTAAGTAGGATTTTAAGAGAAAAAAAAAAAAGAGAGAGAGAGAGAGGAGAGAGAGAGAGAGAGAGGAGAGAGAGAGAGAGAGAGAGAGAGAGAGAGAGAGAGAGAGAGAGAGAGAGAGAGAGAGAGAGAGAGAAGGCAAGGCAAGGCAAGGCAAGGCAAGGCAAGGCAAGGCAAGGCAAGGCAAGGCAAAATTCCTTCATTCGAGGATAGATAAGCACTCGTGTGCCCCTCCACATCCAGTCCCCGCCCCTTTCAGGGACAACATCAAGATAAAAAAAAAAAACAGCCTCAACTATACAACAACAATTACAATGATCCAAATACCAAAAGTAAGGAACCACACCAAGTATCAAACAACAGGCAAGAATCAACACAGAGATACAATATTAAGGCAATGTTATAAAAAGTCACTCATTCAGAAACGAAAACGAGAAGTAAGAATCAATGATGATTTTGATTTGAATAAAAGAAAACAAAAAAAACAAAGAACAAACAAAAACAAAACAAAACAAGGAAAAGGCGCAATAATCAAAGAGCAAACATGAGAATATGATGAGGTTAAATGACTGAAAACATCAATCCACCACCATCCATCATCAAAACAAGTCCCATAAAACATAAGATTTTGATAAAAGGGGAGAAAGAACAAAAACAACAGGTAAGGAATAAGACAGAGATACAACACTAAGGCAATGTTATAAAAAGGCACTCACTCAGAATAATAAAATAAAAATCAAATAAACAAACAAACAAACAAGCAAAACCAAAGCAACAAAAAAAGGGGGAAAAAAGGGCGCAATAAATAAAGAGCAAACATGAGAACATGATGAGGTCAAATGACTGAAAACTTCAACCCACCACCATCCATCATCAAAACAGTCCCACAAAACATAAGTTTTGATAGAAGGGGAGAAAGAACAACAACAACAAAAAACCCAACTCACACACACACACTCACACACACACACATACACACACACACACACACACACACACACACACACACACAACACACACACACACACACACACACACACACACACACACACACACACACACACACACACACACACACACACACACACACACACACAGGGCGCAATAATTAAAGTGCAGGCCATCGTGTGCCGGTAGGAGCGGATGACAAAATTATTAAAACCCAGCATGCACACAGGTGTCGTGTTTGGACGGTGCCCTACTGTTCTGGTGCCTTGGGGTCTGTAGCCGTGCAAAAGTCGGGTCGGGATGGGCCCGAAAAGGGCTCTTTGGGTCCCGTCTTTGCCCAAACCGCACCTTTTTGGCAGAGCGGTGGGTATGCATGCGCGCACGCGCGCGCGCTGGTGTTTGTCAGTGCGTTTGTTTGTGTGCGCGCATGTGGCAGGGACCCTCCACTTTGTCCTGGTGCATCATATTGCTGTATATTGTCATTATTATTGGGCGCCCTGCTTGGTTTTCGGTGCGTACACTCTACCCGATATCCTTGCCACAAACTAGCTTTCTCAGCTCTTGAGAGCTTCGGTGTCGCCACAAGTCCGGCGCCACACACGTCGGAGATGGTAGGGGAGGGAGTATGCATACGGCGCCATACTGTCCTGGTGCCTTGGGGTCTGTAACCGTGCAAAAGTCGGGGCGGGACGGGCCCGAAAAGGGCTCTTCGGGTCCCGTCTTTGCCCAAAACCGCACCTTTTTGGCAGGGGAGTGGGTATGCTTACGCGCCCGCGCCGCGCGCTGTTGTTTGTCAGTGCGTTTTTTTGTGTGCGGGCATGTGGCGGGGACCCTCCACTTTGCTCTGGTGCATCATATTGCTGTATATTGTCATTATTATTGGGCGCCCTGCTTGGTTTTCGGTGCGTACACTCTACCCGATTTCCTTGCCACAAACTAGCTTTCTCAGCTCTTGAGGGCTTCGGTGTCGCCACAAGTCCGGCGCCACACACGTCGGAGATTGTAGGGGAGGGAGTATGCATACGGTGCCATACTGTCCTGGTGCCTTGGGGTCTGTAACCGTGCAAAAGTCGGGGGGGACGGGCCCGAAAAAGGCTCTTCGGGTCCCGTCTTTATCCAGAACCGCACCTTTTTGGCAGGGGAGAGTGGGTATGCTTGCGCGCACGCGCGCGCGCGCTGGTGTTTGTCAGTGCGTTTGTTTGTGTGCGTGCATGTGGCAGGGACCCTGCATTTTGCCCTGGGGCATCATATTGCTGTAAATTGTCATTATTATTGGGCGCCTGCTTGGTTTTCGGTGCGTACACTACCCGATATCCTTGCCACAAACTAGCTTTCTCAGCTCTTGAGAGCTTCGGTGTCACCACAAGTCCGGCGCCACACACGTCGGAGATGGTAGGGGAGGGAGTATGCATACGGTGCCATACTGTCCTGGTGCCTTGGGGTCTGTAGCCGTGCAAAAGTCGGGGCGGGACGGGCCTGAAAAGGGCTCTTCGAGTCCCGTCTTTGCCCAAAACCGCACCTTTTTGGCAGGGGAGTGGGTATGCTTGCGCGCCCGCGCGCCCGCGCGCCCGCGCTGATGTTGGTCAGTGCCTTTGTTTGTGTGCGTGCATGTGGCGGGGACCCTGCACTTTGCCCTGGTGCATCATATTGCTTTATATTGTCATTATTATGTGTGTTTGTGTGCGCTCACGTGGCGGAGACCCTGCACTTTGCTATTTCCTTGGCACTAACTAGCTTTCTCAGCTCTTGGGGGCAGCGGTGTCGCCACAAGTCCGGCGCCACACACATCGGAGATGGTAGGGGAGGGCTTATGCATACAGTGCCATGTTGTCCTGGTGCCTTGGGGTCTGTAACTTTACAGAAGTTGAGGCAGGACGAGCCTGAAAACGGCTCTTATGGTCCCGTCTTTGCCCCAAACCGCATCTTTTTTGCAAGAGGTTGGCATGCGGGCGCGTGTGCGTTCGCGCGCTCGTGTTTGTCAGTGCGTTTGTTAACTTGTGTGCGCGCACGTTGCAGGGACCCTGCAGTTGGCTCTGGTGCATGATATGGCTGTATATTGTCATTATTATTGTGCGCCCTGCTTGGTTTTTGGTGCGTACACTGTAGCCGATTTCCCTGCCACAAACTAGCTTTCTCAGCTCTTTGGGGCTGTGATGTCACATCACGTCCGGCGCCATACACATGGAAGATTGTAGTGGAGGGCGTATGCATACAGTGCCATGTTGTCCTGATTTCTTTGTGTCTGTCACCATGCAAATGTTGGGGCAGGACGGGCCTGAAAACGGCTCTTTGGGTCCCGTCTTTGCCCCAAACCGCACCTTTTTGGCAGGGGTTGGGTATGCGTTCGGGTGCGCGATCGTGCGCTGGTGTTTGTCAGTGTGTTTGTTTGTGTGTGCGCACGTGCCGGGGACCCTGCACTTTGCCCTGGTGCATCATATTGCTGTATATGGTCATGATTATTGGGCGCCCTGCTTTCTTTTCTGTGCGCACACTGTAGCCGATTTTTTTTGCCACAAACTAGCTTTCTCAGGTTTTGAGGGCTGCGGTGTCGCCGCAAGTCCGGCGCCACACACGTCTAAGATTGTATGGGGAGGGCGTATGCATACAGTGCCATGTTGTCCTGGTGCCTTGGGGTCTTTCACCATGCAAAAGTCGGGGCAGGACGCGCCTGAAAACGGCTCTTTCGGTCCCGTCTATTTCCCAACCGCACCTTTTTTGCAGGGGGGTGGGTATGCGTGCGTGCATGCGCACGCGTGCTGGTGTTTGCCAGTGTATTTGTTTGTGTGCGTGCATGTGGCGGGGATCCTGCACTTTGCTGTGGTGCATCATATTGCTGTATATTGTCATTATTACTGTGCGCGCTGCTTGGTTTTTGTTGCGTACACCCTACCCGATTCCCTTGCCCCAAACTAGCTTTCTCAGCTCTTGAGGGCTGCGGTGTCGCCACAGGTCCAGCGCCACACACATCGGAGATGGTCGGAGAGGGTGTATGCACATAGTGCCATGTTGTCTTGGTGCCTTGGGGTCTGTAACCGTGCAAACGTCGGGGCCGGACAGGCCCGAAAGGGCTTTTTGGGTCCCGTCTTGGCCTCAAACCGTACCTTTTTCGGCAGGGGGGTGGGTATGCGTTGGCGCGCGCACGCGCGCGCTGGTGTTGGTCAGTGTGTTTGTTTGTGTGCGCGCATGTGGCGGGGACCCTGCACTTTGCCCTGGTGCATCATATTGCTTTATATTGTCATTATTACTGTGCACACTGCTTGGTTTTTGTTGCGTACAACCTACCCGATTTCCTTGCCCCAAACTAGCTCTCTCAGCTCTAGAGGGCTTCAGTGTCGCCACAGGTCCGGCGCCACACACATGGGAGATGGTCGCAGAGGGTGTACGCATACAGTGCCATGTTGTCTTGGTTCCTTGGGGTCTGTAACCGTGCAAAAGTCGGGGCGGGACGGGCCCGAAAAGGGCTCTTTATGGTCCCGTCTTGGCCCCAAACCGCACCTTTTTCGGCAGGGGGGTGGGTATGCGTTGGCGTACGCGCGCGCGCGCTGGTGTTGGTCAGTGTGTTTGTTTGTGTGCGCGCATGTGGCGGGGACCCTGCACTTTGCTGTGGTGCATCATATTGCTTTATATTGTCATTATTACTGTGCGCGCTGCTTGGTTTTTGTTGCGTACACCCTACCCGATTTCCTTGCCCCAAACTAGCTCTCTCAGCCCTTGAGGGCTGCGGTGTCGCCACACGTCCGGCGCTGCACACATTAAACATGGTCGGAGAGAGTGTATGCATACAGTGCAATGTTGTTCCGGTGCCTTGGAGTCTGTAACCGTGGCAAAGTTTGAGTAGGACGGGCCTGAAAATGACTCTTTGGGTCCCGTCTTTGCCCCAAACCGCACCCTTTTCCGCAGGGGGTTAGCTATGCGTGCGCGTACGCGCGCTGGTGTTCGTCAGTATGTTTGTGTGTGCACATGTGGCGGGGACCCTGCAGTTTGCTGTGGTGCCTCATATTGCTGTGTATTGTCATTATTACTGTGCGCACTGCTTGGTTTTTGTTGTGTAACCTCTCCTCTCTCTCTCTTCTCTCTCTCTTCTCTCTCTCTCTCTCTCTCTCTCTCTCTCTCTCTCTCTCTTCTCTCTCTCTCTCTCTCCTCCGTCCCTCCGTCCCTCCTCCCTCCTCTCTCTCTCTTCTCTCTCTCTCTCTCTCTCCCTCCCCCCTCCCTCTCCTCTCTCTCTCTCTTCTCTCTCTCTCTCTCTCTCTCTCTCTCTCTCTCTCTCTCTCTCTCTCTCTCTCTCTCTCTCTCTCTCTCTCTCTCTCTGGATGAAAACAAGCCACCATTGTGCTTAATCTTTTCCCTCAATAAAAATGTTCATTCATTCATTCTGTCTTTCTGTCTTTCTGTCTTTCTGTCTTTCTGTCTTTCTGTCTGTCTGTCTGTCTGTCTGTCTGTCTGTCTGTCTGTCTTCTCTTCTCTCTCTCTCTCTCTCTCTCTCTCTCTCTCTCTTCTCTCTCTCTCTCTCTCTCTCTCTCTCTCTCTCTCTCTCTCTCTCTCTCTCTCTCTCTCTTTCCCTTCCTTTCCTTTCCTTTCCAGCTTCCACCTTCACAAATGCTATCCTAGACTTATAAAGGAGATAAGTGTTGGTTCTTATGTTGGATTGAAATTGTATTCTTACCAGTTTAATAAACAGATGTGTTTTTATGTAGCTTTTTGTGTTTAAAGTGTTTTTGTGTTGTTTCTATGTGTATGTGTTTTTTCCCCTTTTATGCTTTCTTTGCTTGTTTTCCCGCTTTTACACACACACACACACACACACACACACACACAACACACACACACACACACACACACACCACACACACACACACACACACACACACACCAACTCACACAAACTCACACAAACTCACACAAACTCTCTCACACACACACACACACACACACACACACACAACACACACACACACACACAACACACACACACACACACACACACACAACACACAACACACTCACACACACACACACACCACCACACACACACACACACACACACACACACACACACACACACACACACACACACACACACACACACACAACAAACAAACAAACAACAACAAACGCACACACACACACACACACACACACACACACACACACAACACACACACGCACGCACGCACGCACGCACGCACGCACACGCACGCACACACACACACACACACACACACACACACACACACACACACACACACACACACACACACCGTTTGTTTAAATAATTATCAGTGTATCCAGTTAGGATGACGCATTTTGTTGAATGTATCCCGTTTTCTTCTTTTAAAATATTGGTTGAACTGCTGTTGTTGGTAATGCTGGTATGTAGGGGTAGGGAGGGGGTTTCTTAGCTTTATTCCCTGATCAGGGCAAGGGACGAATGAAAAAATGTATGTAATGCTTACTGTGTAACCCTTGAAAAATAAAGATCATTCATTCATTCATTCATTCATTCATAGTAATAAGTCTGCTGGACACACATCTCTCAGCTACCTGTTCCCTCTTTCCTATCCCCCAGCTACCCCCTTTCCTCCCTCCCCCCCCCCTTCCTTTCACCCAGTTACCCCTGCCTCCCCTCCCCCCTTCCCTCCCTCCCACTACAAATCGGGACGGGATAGCCTAGTGGTCAGAACATTGCGCTCGCAATTTGACGACCCGGGATCGATTCCTGTTCGAGGGGATTTTTCCTCTGGAGTTAACATCAGTGCTGACTCCACTCCCCACAAAAGTCTTTCGGATGAGACTATAAACCGAGGTCCCGTGTGCGAACGCACGCAGAACATCTTGCGCAGGCATTAAATCCTGTTCTGCTTTTCGTTAAGTGTAGGCCATCGTGTGCCGGTGGGAACAGATGACAAAATTTTAAAAACTTGCATATACACGGTACGGGGAATGGATTATAAAAGCACAAGAGTGCTTATTCCATTATCTTCGATATAAAAGAATAAATGAATAAATAGATAAAAAATAAATAAATGATAAATAAATAATCGTACACACACACACACACACACACACACACACACACACACACACACACACACACACACACACACACACACACACACACACACACACACACACACATGTTCTTCTTTCCTTACAAATCCATAAATCGGAAATATCCGAAGGGACGTAAAAATTACAACTACAAAAAGAAGGCCTCCTCGCCGCCATTCAAAGGTTACTGAAAGTCACAGCGTACGGTAAGTCACAGCATCCTGAACATAAATAGTCAGTAGATCATGATTATTTCGATCTTTATCACTATCGTCAGACACTCGTCTGATTCGCCTGTGTAAATGACAAACTGCATTGTTTTTGAACAGCTTCAAGAGCAGGTTAATATCGAAAGTAATTAATGGGAAATCACTCTGCTTCCTCACAAACAACAATAGTGTCTTTCCCTCAAAAAGAGTGAATTGCAGACAGGTTGTTTTCGCCTAGCCTACGAAAAAAGTCATTTCGCTGGTATGCATGCTGGTTTGTTCTGTCATTGAATTCCACGTCATGGCCAGGACTTTTGTATAATCACTCTGGGGACAGTTAGAGGTGTGTATTAACTATTATGCTATTTAACACATCGATCCGCTTGCAGAACTTTCCCATTAGCTCGATCGCAGAGTTCGTTGGCTAGCATTTTAGTTTTAGTTTCATCCCAGCGCTTGTTTTTATAGTACCTGCTTCTTTCTATGTAGTTGACTTCGCAAGTGTATGATATGCACCTGATCATATTTTTTCATCCCCCCTCCGCCTCTTACAAGCAGCTACAACAACAAAAGATCAAGTGGCATATTAATCCGTCGATGATTTCTCAGAAAACAAAGGGAAGTAATTGAATGGGTCTACGTGGTCCCTGCTATGGTACAAGTCGTCGCCCCTGTACGTCTGGCTCCACATTCTGTGTGTTTTAAGTTTAAGTTTGTTGTTGTTGTTGTTTTTAACAGAAGTATCCAGTGCAGAAAGTTATCAAATCATCCCACCCCATCTCTTTTTTCTGACTGGCCTTTCAGCCATTGTAAAAGAATAGAGACCAGTTGTCATTTGCTGGATATAGAATGATCTACAAAAATTATTTTAAATTTTTCATTTGTACCTCACCCTGGCCAAAAAGTATTTGTTAATTTCTTCTTTTATTTCAGGTATAATGGAATATGTGTTCATATGCTTTTTTTACATCCAGTCCCTGTGTATATGCAGCTTTGTCAATTTTGTTATTCATTCAGAATTCCCACCAGCACACAATGCCCTACTCTTCCAAGAAGCAGAACAGGTTTTAATGTTTGCACAATAGGCTCTGCTGCATTTGCACAAAGTGGTCTTTCCCAATTTGTAAGCAACTGTTGTGTGTGTGTGTCAAAGTCAAAGTCAAATTTTTATTTACAGATGATACATTATATAACATTATAAGCTCATTGATTTGCTTTGTTTCATCAAGCCATCTATCTGTATCAAGGGAAAAATTTCATCAATATCATTGAACTAACATGATTTCGGCAACTTTAAAAGATAGAACATACCTATAAGAAAAAAAAGTGTGTGTGTGTGTATTTTCTTTCCTTTTTTTATCTTAATATTTTGTTTTCATGATTTTTTTTTTTTTATATATGGAGGATAATGGAATAAGCATTCTTGTGCTTTTTTACATCCAGTCCCCGTGTATATGCAGTTTTGTAAATGTCATCTGTTCCCACCGGCACATGATGGCCTACTCTTACGAAAAGCAGAACAGGATTTAACTTGTGCGCAAGATGTTCTGCATGGAATGGATGATGGAATAAGCACACATGTGGCTTTTCTTTTTTACATCCAGTCCCCATATGTATGGTTTT